>JAJMFP010000225.1:0-50364 GCA_030574855.1 Taiozyma rabaulensis
TGAAAGCCCATCTCCAACCAGCTCTGCCATTGAACCCGTTCATGGTCTCAAAGATTCTCGCTTGTAACAAACCGGCAGTCAAAATACCCAGCATTTGACCACAGTAGTACAGCCCACCTCTTCTACCCAACTCATCTGGCTTGTACCAAGAACCTAGCAAGTAATGGATCATCATGAAGTAACCAGCTTCAGCAGCACCGATAAAGAAACGGCAGACATATAAATGTTCAACATTTTTAACAAAGGCGGCAGCAATGGTGATCAAGGACCAAACAACATCTGAAACACAGAACATCCAGTGCATAGAGACTCTTGGGAACAAATACATGTAGAAAATCTGGAAAAAGACAGAACCAGCATTGTACATAGCCAAACAGTTTGAGTACTCGTCGCCCCACATGTGTAGGTCTTCCTTCATACCGGAAACATAAGCATTACCAATATTGGCTTGGTCCAGGTATTTGGCCCAGTAGGAAATGATAGCGAAGATAACAATCTGGATGTCCAGTTTAGTTACTAGCTTCTTCTCAGTGGCTGAAGTACCCTTGTCAAACCATCTCCAGAAGTTCTTTTTCTCCAAGACGTTTTTCGGATATCTGTACTCGTACTCCTTGAAGAAGCTCCACCATTTTCTATCACGCTCATCTCTGAACTCATAATTAGCAGGATTGACTTCCTTTTCTTTGTCACTTGATAGACCGGATGAAGTTGACGAAACCTCGGCAACGTTCTCGATATCTAACGCCTTTTCGGTGGAGTCTTCTTCTGAGGCGATACTTGCAATAGCAACTTCTTCAGGATAGTCCTCCACGTATCTCAAATGTGGTAGATAGTTCCAGTACCATTTACCATAACGAGCTTGATACTCTTCAACAGAGTTGACAGCCATGATCCAGAGTTGTTCTGTTAGTATACAGCCTTAAATCCAGAACGAAGGAAAGGGTCAGTGGGGTCCTTTTATACCTAGTCAAAGTGCTTATGACCTCCACACTGGCGTGAACTGTGTATTCGTTGATAACACCATACCAGGGGCTTGGTACTATCTGATATACTAGCTTCGTAGCTCCAAGGTCTCCTCTACTTGGTGCTGCGCTCATATCTGAAGTTCCGAGTGCTCCTCTGTGTGCCACAATCCGCATTCATTGCCCCAAGTCAGGTGGAGCGGACCTGGGAAGGCAGCCTCTGACAAGAGTTTTGAGGTTACAATGGCTTAACTGTGGATAATGGCGTATTATGGCTCCACGGGATTCGGGATGATCTCTGGATGCTGTATGTGTCACTTTTAAAGCCCGCGTGTGGCTCATGACGCATACAGATTAGGTCGTGATTAGAAAAATGAGATGGGGTTCAATTTAAGCGGGAAACAGGCACTTTCAGCAACATACAGGGGAATAGAGTGGGCTCTTTGTGGCTCGTGAGGCTCATTTAGCTGCTCTTAGTTGCCCAGATTGGGAAACTAGGCGCATTCTTGTCTTTTGCCAATCGACCACACTTCCAAGACTTTGGTGCTAGGGCTTGAGCTCTTGGTTGAAAAAACAAATGTGTGAGGAAGCATGAAGATGAGAAGAGTAGTAAAAAGGAAGAAGCTATCTCTCACCAGCCTAATATTGACCACGCATCTCTTTCACTCTGCTTCTACAATTCTCTGTGATGACACCGCCTCCTCCTTTCGTTAAAGCCTTGGATTCTTTAAACTGCACCCTGATTTAACATATTGCAAGTACTTACTATTCGCCAATTTAAATCCATCCAGTCTTTTTCAGACAATCATACACTCTACTGTAGCGTTCATGTTTTGCCCAAGTGGACTACTGGAAAGCATAATGCTGAAATATTAGAGAACAAGCTATGCTTCGTGCAAAATGATTCGAGCGCCAAAAATAAAATTCCTCTCCCAAACATCACCACGTTCTATGAGCCGTAACTTCTTTAACACAGGAAGGATTCAAATAGCCAACATCTTCAATCTCATGTGATGCATTTGGGCCATCTGTACAAGCATACACTGATTCCTCAATTACTGGTAACTCTTTGGCCGTTAGCTTTCTGAATGGAGGCATGGCATGTAATTCGTTCATCACTATGGACTTTAGCTTCTTCCCAGCATCTTGGGATAAATTCAATTCCACAACCCCATAGAAACAAATCGTCTCAATGCTTTGGTTCACAACTGTTAGTACAAGCTCTGAGTGTTGGGCTTCGTGTGTGCAAATGCCAAATTCCAGGTGTTTGAGTCTCGAAGCAGACGGAATGTGGATAATTGCGTTCAAAGTCTAGGCTAAGCAGCTTCCAGCCAATGGTCTCAAGTGTATCTAGAATGCCAAACTCAAACACAATGCCCATAATGCTCAACTTCTTTAAGTAGGGCAAAGAGCTACCAGTGGCTTCAAAAGGAGTGAAGGAAAAATTGTGAATTTCCAAGTTTTCAATGTTTGAGTAGTTGTCAGGTAGCACCGGGCCCATGGTTACCTGATTGTTGTCCTGAAACTGCACCCGGATGGTTAGGCACTTCAAGTGTGGGACTTTCAGTTGGGGAATCTCCTTGTGTGTCATTAAGAGCAATTTCTCGAGTTGAGCAAACTCAGGTAGTGAATTCATTCTCTTGGCCTCTTCTTTGCTGATTATTGATTGGAGCTCGAGATCCTTGATGTTGTTCCTTAGGCTCGAAGCGCGTAGTACTTCATTCTTGTGACAACTTAAGGACAATACTTCAATCTGTGAGAACCATTTAGCGTCCCAAATAGGAGCAGTGTACTCGGTACTACCATCATCAGTATTATCCTCATGACGCACTGAATCCCAAACCTCCAGACCCTTCAATTTTGGAGCGATGAGGCCTTCATAATGGATCTGATGACCACCATTGAAGTGACTCAGAAACTCTAACTTTGGTGCACTGATATTAACAAATTTAGCTTCATGTTCAAAACCATTAACACCTTTTAGTGAAATACTGGTCAAGGATGGGAATTTGATGTCCTTGATAGACAAAACACCGTTTAGCTCAGCCCTCTCCAAGAAAAGAGTTAAGATTATTAAAAAGTTGAGTCGGCCGGAGCTCCAAAAATTAGACACTTCGCGGGCCATATTATTTGTCCAATTCCAGATCCTAGATCACTTACAATATTTAACTCAATTGCACTGGTATTATCTGAGTACGTGCGTCTACGTCCAGTACAGCTGCCGCCGGCACGGGCGCGGCCGCAAAAAATATGTGTATATGATGTAGGATACTGAATTGTAATTTAGAAACTGATGGTCCTCGATTTCTCAAATTCGAGTTTTCGCCGTCGGAAATGCCGCGGTGAGGTTTCCTATATTAGTAAAGAAAGGATATATAAATTGATGTCGACCGAGTTGATTTTTTGACAGCTGTTTCACCCCAGACCGTTTGAATACTATCAAATACTGACTATAAGAGTTTTGAAGGTATCATGCCTCCTAAAATTTGATGTTATTAGTGCTCGTCTTGAACGAACACTTTGATGAAGGATCTTAATATTTCTAAAAAAGGGAGATGGAAGACGGGTATATGTCTTCTCAAAGGGTAGTTCGGGGGAGGAATCAGTAGAGTTTGAGTTGAAGGCCTTGCAGCAGCAGGTATACATGAGCGAATAAGTTTTGTTCCTTGAAAATATTGTCCAGTTAGGCAGCAGATCCAGAGTTTGAAGGAGCGGAAGCTTCCAGCGTTTCAATACCGCTCAAGAGATCAGATCCCGTTCATTTGCTGTTTCAGCTATCAGAAATGAAACAGAACTCTTTTAAAGGTCTTGAATCGCTATTTTTAGACTTTAGTCCCTGGCGTTTTCGAACCACATTTTTAGGGCCTCAACGGTTTTTGTGTCATCAAAATTCACCCCAGGTTTTCCTGAAAAAAAGATTTGAATCCATCTTCGAAACAACTCACCTTTTCTGATTTCCAGGTGTGAAGCTTGCTACCCTTTTACGCTATCTGACCTCAACCACTTTGCTCTTTGCTTGTTTTGCTTTTGAACCGTTGCTAATGAACCAATGTCCGTGATCACCGCTGTCTTTTATGCTGTTGAACTTACGCTAACATCCCCAAAGCTATCCAGAACTCGGTCTCCATTTTGAGCTCACTTGATCCCACCTTTTACACATTGAACAACTTCCGTCTTCTAAGTCCATTGAAAAGTGAAAGTGTTGCTGAACAGTTCATTCTTGGTTTGTTTTACCAACTTCAGACTCGAAAGAATGATTACTATGTTGACAAATCGTTGCTTTATAAGAACCGAGATATGGCTTTGCTAGAGTTGGAATTCACACGCTCTGTCACTTCTGATCCACAGGTTATTCAGAGTGTTTCCAAAATTGTTTCCAATATGATGTCTAATAAGCCAGTTATCCTGAGAGACGAATGGCCAGGTGAGCACCAGATCTTCAAGATGATCAAACTAAACCCAGTGATTAACGAGATTTTGCCATTGAAGAAGTTGAACTCAGCAATAATCAAAGCCTTACACCGCCACAAGGATTCTATCAATGCCTTCCAACATCGTTTAGTCTTTGATTTCATCAACTGGGAGAAGGCACAAAGCTCCAACACCAGGAAGAGACGCTCTGAGAATACTGAGGAGCCAACTAACTCGAAGAAGAAATGTATTATCAGCTCAGCAGGCACTATCCAGAAATGCCAATGAGCGTGCTCCACCCTTTGGTTGTCTAGCCATTCCCAATGTGCATTTTCCTTATCTATTTTCTGATCATTTCTAGTGCCACCGTAGTAAGTTATATTCGAGATCCGAAAAACTGTAAAACAAGAATAACAGCGCCAAACTCTCTTCTTCCGCCTGAAACTGGCTGGAGCCACGATCCACAGCCACTGGGGCTGGTGCACTGTAGAGACACCGGTGAACATGCCCCAATTAGGGCTTTAAGACCGGGGAAAGACCAAAGTCCAAACCCGAAAACTGCGCTTTTTTACAGTCGGTGTTCTATGCTGGCCCTACCGCGAATTTCTACAGTAAAGAACAATCGTTATTTGATGAGAAGCCTCCGCAGGCCATTTTCTCTCTTCTTTTCCCTCCAAACACCCGCTTGAGCCCCACAGAACGCGCAATGAGCACTGAGAACACTCCAACTGAGCACACGGACGCTTTGTTCAACTACGGGGGCAAGGGCTACGCCGTCAAGTACCTGAAGACACAAGCTGCCAATGTCCAGTACGAGTTGGTCGTTGAAGAAGCTGCTGGTTCAGATGACAAATTGACCATTGAGGCTCCTCCAAAGGGCTTGACTGAGAGAAAAGTTGTGGTTATTGATTCCGTGAAGTCCGGTGTCGGTAGAGAGAACAGGAATTACTACGCTGCTGTGTTGAAACCATTATTGGGTGTCTTTGGCGTCGAACATGAATATATCGAGACAGAGAATAAAAACTCAATCAAGGAGTTTGCCAAACAGTTGGACCAAGCTGAGAAGTACACTTTGATCTTCCTAAGTGGTGACACTTCAATTTTTGAATTCTTCAACAACGTTCCTGAGAAACACGACGTTCAACTGGGGTTGATTCCACTGGGTACTGGGAACTCCTTAGCTCACTCATCTCAGATCAACGAGGAATTCCATGCTTTACAATTGCTGTTCAGTGATGCACCAGCTGTCAAGCTTCCTCTATACAAAGTCACCTTCCCTGAAGAAGCCGTGGAAGTTTGGAATGAAGACCAAGAGACCGTGAAAGAGTTATACTTTGGTATTGTTGTGTCTTGGGCCATCCATTCGCAAATCGTGTATCATGCTGAAAAGCCTGAATTGAGACCTTTGGGCGTGGATAGATTCAAAGTCGCCTTTGGTGAAGTTTTGCAGACAAATTTACAGTATGTTGCCCATTTGGAGGATTTGAAAGGTGAGGCTCTTTCTGATGTTAAACACCACAGTTATGTGAACGTCCTGCCAGTTTCAGAAATCGAAAGGGGTTATGTTATCTCACCAGATTCAAAACTTTCAGAAGATAAACTACACTTGGTGGATATTAGTGAAGTGGCTAATGAAGAAATCCAAGCGATCATGATGTTGCCTTACCAAAACGGTGCTCACATCGGCCATCCAGCTGTGAGCTACAAAGAATTGGAAGACGGTATCGTTATAAAGATTGGTGAAGAAGACCACGAAAGGGCTAACTTCTGTGTTGATGGGGTTATTGTCCAAGTTAAGAATCCAAAGGGGAAGGAAGTCAAAGTGGAAAGGGTCCCAGGTGACAGATTCAACATCAAAATTATCGGTCTAAAGGATTGATTTGGAGTTAATTGGGCTACAGATTGAGTATATATATTCTTGCTTTAGTAGTTTATAATTTTTAATGTATGCATTGATAATGGTAATTCTTCAGTCATTAGATTCCTCTCTGAACTTTTTATAAGATATGCTGGTAATTTCAAGATCGTCGTCACTTGAATCCGAGAAGTTCAAGTCATTTGCATTTGGTCTTGGTGGCTTGATTTCTTCTTTGACTTCCTTCTTTGGTTTCTTGACTTCCCTCTTGACTTCTCTTTTAACCTCACCTTTCACTCTTTTAACCTCACCTTTCACTCTGTAAATCGTACGCTTTGCACTAGGAACCACATTCAGTCTCTTCATTGTTTCTTCTGCTTCATCCCTTTCTCTCTTACGTCTCATCAACTCATCTTTGTCAACGCCTAGATCGATCTTCTTGTTCTTAGTGACCTCCCTTAATTCACCGATGACATCAACTTCATTGTTATTTGATCTTGATAACAGACCTTTCTCAGTGGATCTAGCACTTGGATCAAACCCAATATTAGCCAATGACTCCTTATTGAAGGCAGCACTCAGCAAAGCTCTCTTCTTTTCAATATCTTCGTCAAGATCCTCTTGTTTACCATAAATCTTTGAAAGTTTCTTCCCTTCTCTGAACTTGGCCTCTAGTTTCTTCTGTAATTCATAGTCTTTCAATCTAGCCTCTCTATCTTTCTTCTTCTTTTCGTCTGACTTCTTCTCATTCAAATCTTCATAACCATACCCAGTGTTGAAGAACGCTCTATGTGTCTTGTTATCTTTGAAGTGAGATCTAGCTCTGCTGACATGATCTGTCTTGGGAGCAGATAAGTCATCAACGACTCTAACTTGTGGGATGTTCCCTTTGAAATGAGGATCCGGTTTTCCCAAAATCATGCTCTGCTTGACACCGTTCTTCACTGGTGCATTGACTCTATAACTTGTCTGGAACTCCATTCTTGAACCAGCAGCCTTCGCCACACGTCTCTCTTTGTGGAAGGTACAATACATCTCAGTGGCCTTGTTGATGAAACTAGGACATCTTGTCCCGTCTTTTCTGATTGAACTGCACTGGCCTAGATTCTTTGCCTTACCAATTTCTAGAATACAATCCATGGTATGTTTGATGTTCAATGTGAATGATTCAACACCTTCGTACTTCCTGACATGAATATCTGGGTTCAGCACAGCAATGATATCACCAACCCGTAGTTTGTTATACTTCACAATGGCTTTGTCAAAAAGGAAGATGTCCACGGTGTATTTGAAATCAGTGATGTTCAAGATGATGAATCTCCCACTGTTATTGGCTGTGATCTTAGGTTCAGATTTGGATGTTAAAATACCAACGACACACCAATTTGGGTACTTTGGATCTTCAAAATCTGGAGGACAGACTTTAGCCATCAGTTTATTAATTCTCATGACTTTCATCTCTTTGAACGCTTCAACAAGGTCGTCATGCTCAATGTATCTCTTTGTGATCTCTTGACCTGAAACTTTCTCCAATTCATCAACTTCCTTTACCTTCACCGTTATGCCTTTACCGAAAGTGTACACTCTTGAACTAGCAAACTCTTTCAACTGTTTCGCTTCTTCGGTCTTCTTCGTCCTACTGTTCTCTAGAATATCAAGGAAATACGACGTTGTGCCTTTCACTTCTGTCTCTTTGGGAAGTTTTAAACTGTGATCTGATTCCTCATATGTCAACTTCTTAGGCTTGAACTCTCGTTCGTGTGGAGCTGGAGTGTAGACCGATCTCTTCGGCGAGGGCGTCTTTTCAATCTGTGCACTCTTGCCCTGTGGTTTGGCTCTACCTTTCTTCTGTCTGATCTCCTCAGCCTTCCGCAGGATCTCCCTTTCCTCTGGGGTCAAACCGTCATCTAGTAATCATGTCAGTACAAATGTCCTCGAAAATCCCCAGCTTTCCCAACTCACCTTCCTCCTCGTCGGTCAGGGCACCGTAGTCGTCAGCGAGCCTGTCACGGGGAGCCTCCCTCGGGTCGCTCAGGTCGTCCATCGTGGTCGTGTGATCTGTGGCAAACAGAGAGAGAGAGAAAGACGCGATGAGCTTTTACGCGTATAGCTGATTTCGGTTTCGCGATCCGGTATGAAATGCTATATAGCCCGAGATCCTGCCCTGGGAAACCGCTTCTTTCGGGCCAAATGGATGCATGGTAGTCAAGAAGTAGCCTTGAGCTCTTAGAATCCGCTAAACCCCTTCCTCCGCCACCAAATTCCAGCCAAAACCGCCCTCTTCATACATAACCTCAAACCACATAAAACACATTCGCGATTTCCTAAAATTTTAAAACCTCCGGCCAAAAAAGTCGTTGATGGGAGCCTTCAGAGCCACTTTACAAGGTTGGAACACACTTTTATAGAGACTGTTCGCTTTAGCTGTTGGTGGAATTGAGAGAGAAATATGTCCAAGGCTGAGTACACGAGCGATTCGGGCTCAGAATTCACAGGTATGTGCTCTTTCGAAGCGAAATTGTGGGGTCTGGGAGTGTCATTTTAGCTCTTCTTTTGCTTTGCCCTGTCATTTTGAACGATTACTAACTATGGACCAGAATACTGGGTCGACTGGTTCCTGGGCACGAAGGGTAACGAGTTCTTCTGTGACATTGACATCGATTACATCACTGATAAGTTCAACCTGAACGGGTTGAACAGCGAAGTCGAGAGAGTTTCACAAGTGGTTGATGTGATAACGGACAACTTGAGAATGGAGGAGTTCACAGACGAGCAGAGAGAACAGTTGGAATACAATGCCAGAATGCTGTATGGGCTGGTGCATGCCCGTTTCATCATCACTGCCAAGGGGCTGCATAAGATGTATGAAAAGTACAAAAAGGCTGATTTTGGGTATTGTTCAAGAGTGTATTGTAAGCTACAACATCTACTACCTGTTGGTCTAAGTGATCACACTGGTGTCAGTGCCGTGAAGGTGTACTGTCCTAGCTGTGAGGATTTGTACAACCCAAAATCATCCAGACATTCCATGATTGATGGTGCCTTCTTTGGTACAAGTTTCCCAGCCATGTTCTTACAAGCATATCCACAAATTGTGCCAAAGCACCCAACGGGGAGATACGTTCCTAAAGTGTTTGGATTTGCATTACATGAATACGCCAAGTTGGCAAGATGGCAAGAATTGCAAAGAATCAAACTAGAGAAGAGACTGATTGCTGAAGGCATCAATACTAGAGATTGTCCTAATGGGTTTGCTGATCCTGAGGAGGAAGATGAAGAAGAAGATCAAAATGAGGCCCCTGAAGAAGAGGAATAGAGCTGTACTCGATATCTTTGGGATTTTGATTTATTATACATGTTGTTAATTTTTTCGCTAATTGCTAATTGCTTGTTTTGGGGACCCTTGGGTGTATATGTTACTTTCTTCTTCTGTGTTTTGTATTTTTAGTCCAAACTCTTTTGCATATGACTTTTTTCCATTGAATCTTCGTGTAGTTGCGAAGTGCTACAATAATGTCTTCTAATTACATAACATCTCAAATTAACAAAACTATAAACTATCTAATCATCACTAATCTATTGGACTCTTTCCTTTGGTAGGACATCAACCAAGAAGTTGTCAGGTTTGTTGTTGACAGCACCGACTAATTCTTGTTGTTTGGACTTGTATTCTCTGATGTTTTCAAAGTACTTGTCGAATAAGTATGAAGAATCTAATGGACCACCTTTAGCTTCTGGATGGAATTGGGTTGAGAAGATTGGCTTAGAGACATGGATCATACCTTCGTTGGATTGATCGTTCAAGTTGATGAAGTATGGTTGGAATTCAGCTGGTAGAGTGGCAGCATCGACAGCATAACCGTGGTTTTGAGAGGTGATGTGACACTTACCGGTGGTTAGATCTAGAGCTGGGATGTTGTGGGCTCTGTTTCCGTATTTCAACTTGACGGTCTTAGCACCGGCAGCCAAGGCTAGCAATTGGTGACCTAGACAGATACCGAAGATTGGCAAGTCATGGTTTTCCATGGTCTTTTGCAAGTTGTAGACGGTGGTAGAACAATGGGTTGGATCACCTGGACCGTTAGAAATGAAGATACCATCGAACTTGTCGGCAACTTGTTGGATTGGGTAGTCGTATGGGAAAACAGTGATGGAGGCACCTCTGGAGACTAGAGATCTCAAGATGTTTTCCTTGACACCACAATCTAGGACAGCAACGTGGTAGTTACCAGTGGATGGGATGTGGAATGGAGCCTTGGTGGTGACTTTGTGGACCAAGTTGATAGAACCTGGGTCAGAGAAGGCTTCGTCTTGATCAGCATCGTATTCTTCACCAACGGAGATTCTGGCCAAAGAGGAACCTTGTTCTCTCAAGTAAGTGACGATGGATCTGGTATCAACACCAGAGATGGCGGCGACACCTTCCTTTTGACACCATTCGGACAAAGATTGAACAGCGGTCCAGTGGGAGTATTTCAAAGCAACGTCAGCGACAACGATACCGACACATTGGATGTGTGGTGATTCGAAGTACTTCAACAAGTTCCATTCGTCACGGGCCTCACCAGATGGGACACCGTAGTTACCAATCAAAGGTTGGGTGAAACATAAAATTTGACCTTTGTAAGAAGGATCGGTCATGGATTCTGGGTAACCGACTAAGGAAGTAGTGAAGACGGCTTCACCACTGACGTTCTTGTTGGCACCGAAGGAGTAACCGTCAAAGACAGGACCATCACGGATGGTCAAAGTAGCACGATCTAGCTTAGAAGTGGAAGTCAAGTTGGAACCTGTGGCCAAAGAACGAACAAAACTGGACTTTTGGAAAACAGATCTGGCCTTTAGGGAGTTTCTGGCGAATAGCAAGCTCATTGTGTATGTGTGGATTGTGTTGTAGAAGGATAGAGTGGGTAAAATTAGCACTGGTTGGTTTTCCAAATGTGATCAGAGATGTAGTCTTGACAGGTGAAGATAGAAGCAAATCTCATAAACGGGGGCGGACAGCTGGGGCTTTTAAGCAGGGAAACACAAACAAGAAGACAGACGACGTTGTTTGTATTGCCAATTGACAAGGAGCTGTGAGATTTGGAGCGTTTGGTGATGGAGATGAGTACAAAAGTTTGAAAATTTTTCGTTATCAGCTTTTTTTATAAAATTTCCAGAAATTTTCCAATTGACTCATCGCGGCGCTTTTGCAGGCAGAGACAGCCTGTGCCGGAACCGGGCACCCGTCTGGAGTTAGGCAGGGTCTCTGCCTAGACACAAACGAGCTAGGCGGAGCTCCTGCGGCTCCAGGCAGAAAACCGGAAGAATTACATCACTGATAATGCGCCAGGCTACATAAACGAGTAGGGAAAAAGCCTTTGATTTGTTAGTTTTCTTGCTATAAACTCGCTAAGAACAGTTTCTGAAGGGTCAAATCAGCCTGACATGCAAATCGTTTTAAGTATGACTTTCACTTGTAAATCAAGTACTAAAAGGTATAGCTTCATCACAAAACCCTGAACAGAAATAGGTAAAAAAGTAGATGTACTCACCTAGAAAGAAGTTAGTATATTCCACCAATCTTTGTAATAAGTCCCCAGGAGGCTCTCGTTGTCAGCACCACGCCCTGTCAGGGGCGGATTATCATCAAAGTTTACTCTTAACATAGAGAAACGCAGTTGACCGTCGTGAAATGTGGAAAATCATCATAAACAAGAGCCCTGAAAACCAGACAAAATAAGAATACTCACTGTTTTGGAAAACCTTCAGGATGCTTCACCAAGAAAGTTTGTTTTAACATACTGGACATCAGACTGGAAATAGTTTCTCTTCTCAGAAAAGTCAGACATATGCTTGTCATTATTTATTTCAATATCATCCTCTGCCAGTAAAACAAACTGAAAAAAGCCTTTCTTTCTCATTTCTTTGGTTGTTGTGAAACGAATCTTGGAGCTGTTGGAAATTTGTTAGTTATATTGATTCAACCATTATCATCAATAAATCAACATGAAGTTAGATTTTTCCAAGTCAGTAAAGCATGAATGGTATTAAAATAAAGGTTGTCATCAACGGGAAGCCCGACGTCTGACTCGTCATCTAAATTGTTCATCACTTTGGCAAAAAATAACTGTTGATATATGGGAATGGTAAACTTACAATTTGCATCCATCATGATATGATTCTTTTGATTGAGCACTCATTATTTAAAGATCAGTAGCGTGGGTTTTCTAAGTCCACTTGAAAAGCATGTCACTCATAAAGTATTCAGTGCCCAGTGCTGTGACTCGTCATTTCAAGAAATAATGAGTAAATCAGGTCAAGAACAACTTAAAATCTAGCAGGTTTGTTAGTTTTTGTCTTGATTGAGTAAACGATGAAAATATCTCTTCTTTTATAAATCAGTATAGTGCAAAAACTTATACATCACAAAGAATCAGCCAGTAATTCCAGCTTTGTTTTTGTAAAGTCATCATAGTAAAAGAAGAATAGATAGAGCGAATTGGAGACATACCTTTTAAGCAGTAACATGACCTCTATGGGAATAGTGAAAGGTAGTTAAATACGTCTGTATTTCAAGAATCAACTGCAAGGCAAATTGTTAGTAACCAAAGGTCACAATTGGAGATGATTGTCAAACTTTCAATTCTCCATCAAGAAAATCCAAAGCCAAAGACTTCGTGTCAGAAAGCCATGCATAATTATTTTGCGATCATACAATAGTCACATACTCTAGTTTGAAAAATAATTTTGATCATCAGAGAAGTAATGGACATTGGACAATGATGGTTGAAAGTGGGACAAAAAAATGCAGTTGAAACTCACTTTTCTCTATCCCATTCAGGTTCAAACCTGGAATGAAGATCAATTCTTTCAAAGACAGCTCTGAAACATCAAAGACACCTTGAAAGTTCCTGGAAACTCCCCGAATTCCTTCAGTTTCTTACCAAAGTTGTTGAAGAAGAAAGAAAATTTCCAATTGAAAAATTTTTAAAACCTTTTCCAGCCTTTGAGAAATCCGCGAAAATTTCCGTTCTCAGTGGACCATTTTTTATTAGGGCAGAAAGGTGTGGTGTCCGGGTGTTCTGGCGCCAGAAATTTTCTACGTAGGCAAAAGACAAAAGCCAGAGACGATTTGAAGGGTAAACAAAGCCAAAAAGGCGTCAATTTGTGGCAAATCAGAGCTCAGAGACAATGCCCGCTGCCGCTGTCACTTCATACACGAGAGAGAACATCTCGTTGGGAGCTTTGGAGACCGTCGAGCTCGATGTGGCGCGCCATTTGTGGTCAAGCTCTCGTCCTGAATTCAGTGATGATCCAGAGATTCAGCTTAAACTACACTTCACAAACAACTCCACTGATGTGCTAAAGATCCAGCAATCAGGTCTACCGAACCGTATTGCCCACAGAATTGTCAATGACGGCTACAGTGTGCTGCTTCAGCCAATTGCATTCAATAACAACCTGAAGATCAAGACCAGAAGCTTCAAAATCAACTTGCCAGACAAGATCCTGCCACATTGTTTCACCATCAGTTCATTCACAAACCAAAGTGATGAATCATACATCGCTGCTGATGCCATTACAGAAACCGGTCTTTTCATAACGATCATCCTAGAGGCTGCCCATTTCGTTGAAGGTGCCCCTTCTTCACCATTAGAAGACTATACTGAATGGTGTCGGATCTCCAACGCCTACGGGTTTGAAATCAGAAAACCACACCTGTTATACTCCACCTCTTTTGACTACTCAGTGGTGCTGCTGAAAGATGGTGGTATTATTGGCTTGAAGAAAAATGTCTGGGATTTCTCATTCGAGCCAGAACTATACAGTGATAACTCATACTTTGAAAGTTTAGGTCATTTGTTCAAGCCATGGAACCAAAAGGCTAAGTTTCACGGTGAAGGTGGTCTTTCTGAGAAGGCTGCCATTGACGTAACTCACTACAAGGATCTATTAATCACCATCACAATCAACAAAAAGCTTCGAATCTGGTCATTATCCAAACAGTCATTGCTTATCGAAAGAAACCTAGAGGAATTCACTAATGTCACTTCAAACAAGCCATTCTTTGACTCCAACCCATCTAAATTGCTAGATTTGCTAGATATCCAAGTGGAAGGTCAATCTTTCACATATTTGACCATCTTCTTGCCATTTGGGGAAGGTGTTTTCAAACTTTTACAACTACAGTCAGACCCTGTTGACATTGTCGACTTGGGGCTAAAGTTTGAATTCAAGACAGCACTACCTGAATACACTTCCATCTGGTCCATTGGTGACTTTAAATTGATTCAAGGTGCCCTTGATCCAAAGACATTCGAACTGTGGGTGCTGTGGAAGAGTAATACTTCTTCCATCATTCAGACTCTATTGGTTTCTGAAGTTGGGGAATTTCAATGGGTTTCAACCACACAAAAGTCCTTACACCCAATACTGAAGAGACAAAAGAATGAAAGCTGGAGCGATTTTTACAACAGAAAGATATTCCAAAGTGGGCTTTATTCAAATGAAATCTTGAGAACAGTGTTGCCTATTTTCAGAAAGCACTTCTTGAACGAATCGCTATCCAGTGATTCCAGCCTTGATGATCTGTCGCTTTTAGAGCGTGTTACAAAGACTGTGAGCAAAGGGATCAAACTTGATGCTAACTATGAGGTCACTATTGAAAGACAGTGGACTAGATTTGACACACTGTGCCAGGAATTCAAGAAACAAGCTGATGAACCACTGAAATACTACATTGAGCCAGAGACAAATGTTGTTGTGTTGATCAATAAGGAAGAGTTCTCCATTGTTAGAAGCTTATCAGACATCGAGTCTTTATACTTGAACAAAGAACTAGATGTCAATTCAGTGAACAAATTGAACGACGTTGGTGAGCATTTGAAGTTCTTGAATGTTATTTCACAATTCAGAAAGTCGTTGGGTAGGGATGTGCGAGAAAATGTTAGAGATGCATTTGTTCAATTAGTCAAGACCAACGGGCAACCATTAAGAGCAACATTCAGCGACATATTTGATAAACATCTAAGCAACAAGTTCAACCCAAACAACTTGATCAATTTCGTGGACCAATTATCTCACTTCAATGACATTTTCAAGCTGATTACAGATGTTTTGGATACTCAACACTATCAAACTGATGAAGATTCTAGAATTGTCACTTCCAAACTATCATCACTAGGTGCGTCATCATTGATTGAGTCCACAAGACAGATTTTTGAGGTTAATCAAGAGATTTTGAATGATTTGCTGATCCTATTGTTGGTTTTGGAATTTGAAAACAAAGAGCTATTAGAGGCCAACTTGAAGAAAATCTTACAACTATTCAAGAACTACCTCATTTTGAGTTTGACTTACGAAATCAACTTTAACGAGAAGAACACCTTAGAGCTGGAACAAACTGTACCATCCTCAAACAATTTGCTTTCACTGATCGTTGCTAGATATTTCAAAGAAGGTTTCCAATTCAACTCCAAGAATTTGTTAAGCTTTATTAATGACATTCTATTCCCACACATCAACAAGAACGAATTTCTTCTTCAGATCATCGTGACACTCATTCAAGCTAACAACCCAGAAATCATCTACCAGAAATTCCTACCATTCTTTGAAGAGAAACCAATCTTCCAATTGTTGAAGGCTGTTGTTTATTTCAAGATTGACAAAGTTGACATTTCAGCTAGACATTTCACCACTTATGCTGCCAAAATTTCAAGACGCAAGTTGTCTGAAGATGAGAAGTCGTTATTACAGCCAATCGAAGACTTTGTGGTATTCTTCCATTCCAACTTATCCAAATACTACCTGAACTTGGCCATCTTGTTTTTGAACAACTACAAACTTTATCAAGCTTTTGATTTTGCAAAGAAAGCCAGATCTGAACTTTCAAACACAGAGAGTGACAAGTACAGAGAACAGAAGTATCATACGTTATTTACCATTGCATTGGAATTATCGGAGTTTGCAGAAGCCAAGAATGCCCTAGCACAATTGACAGACCCTAAATTGAAAGAAGAATCATTGAACAGATTTGTCTACACTTTATACAAGACCCAATCCATTAAGAAGTTGAATACGTTTGATTTCTATGAAGACGAGTCCAAGATAGATGAAATTCTACTGAAGAAGGCACAATCATACAACCAGGACCTACCAAAGGCGTTATACTTCTACAAAGTGTTATACTCCTTCAGACTACACACAAAGCAGTACAGAGGTTCCATTGAAGCTTTGTATGAGTTCATCAACAAGTTCCAGGACCAGCAAGACGACGATTTGAAACTGACAATTGCTGAATTATACACCATCATCTTGAATTTGTTGGACACTTTTGGTAAAGAGGACCAATGGATCATCTATCATGTCAATTCTGAGGAGGATGATGTTTTAAGCTATGACCAGCTAAAAGAACAACACCAGTCGCTGATCAAGGGCTTCAGATCGGATTTGAAATCAAGACATGAAGTGTTTTAGTGTATAGTAATAGCATAAACTTTAATTATAAGCTAAGTGGCTATGTACATTTTCATGTCTGAAGAATAGTACCTCCTTAATCTTAGCAAGGATGTCCATAATCAGTATGATTGAATTTGATATCCAAAGTCCTGGAGATTAAAGATGAATGAATCTTATGAGTCTTTTGCAAAGCAGGGGTGATGTAAGGTAAGATCAACAACTGTGAACCAGGACCAAAGATAGTTTCAAAGTAGTTGGTCTTCTCATTGTTCGTGGTCAACATCAACGGTCCACAATCCTACCATTCTCCCGCTCGCTTAAAGACACTTTACGACCTTCCCTCGTGTTCCGTAGTCCAAGAAGCTCAAAACCATACCTTTAAGCTCAGGTTAAGATGAAAACGATGAAAACAGAGCATCTCTTAGAACAGGCTTGTTGTGGGCAAATCAATATCTTAGGGTAGTCATGCCGCATTATAACATAACTGCCCGCCTTTCCCCGCTCTGGGACGACCTTCAAATTAAGTCTCAAAATCTCAATAGATAGGTGGATGTATTGATTCTTTTCACAGCCAGACAGAAATGAGTGATTGTCTCTGTAGTCATTTTAGGGAAACACCAGTGAGGGATGGAGGTGTACAAGCTGGAAAAGGATATGGTGGGAATGAGCCAACCGCTGGTCATCTCTAGAAAAAAACAGTAGTACATACTGGAACTCGGAAGGATTCCTGCTGGCCTAGGAGCTTTATAAATTAGATGTGCTTGCTCGCAGCTTCTAAGAAGCCTACAGTCGAGAAGCTTCTTCTGCGTTTGCATATATGCAAGATCATTATATAAGCGGGCCAAAATCCCAATTATAAATATTTATTAATAGCCATGGCCGTTAAAATCAAGTGCTTCCGGCAGCTGGGATTAAAACTAATTAGCTGGTCTAACACCAAATATCCGCTTCTAATTGCTAGTAGTTCCACTTGAATTTATTACTGCTACTGCCTATATTACCTACCACCAGAACCTTTAATTTGATAGTCAAGATCAGTTCAATACACTAAAGGGTGCTAACGTGGGAATAAGCTTCCGAATAATTGCATTAGGCTCTGATTGAAAATGTGCGCTCATTGAATCTAGTGACATCCAACAAAAATCTCAGCGCCTGGGAATCCCTGGAATAACGTTCCAACTTCAACTCGAGTTGATCTAACTGGGCCTTGTTCTAGCTTGATTTTTCTCTTCTGACTATAGGCGTGACTAGTCACTAGCAGCTCCACTGGAGCTGCAACAACGCTTGTAATATTGATTAGCTAGCTCGTGTATAGAAGCTGAAGCTGAGAAATACATTGCGAATAACGAGTATAGGTACTTATAACATCGGATGAATAACTATATATTAGCTAGAGAGAAAACCCTCAGAAACCTCCAGAGAAGCTTGTGAAACTGAACTTCATTACTACACCTCTTAATTTCGGCAATAACCGGTATTGTAAACTATTTCAGAAGCTAGTTGCGATTGTCTAAGAAGTATTCTCCTGCAGCGTAGAGATTTAGTCCAGCACAAGATCTGCCATTCAATGCGTAGACTGCATGCTGCAGTGCAGAGTTGTGAACAATCATTAATGCTTATAGAGGCAGGCCCTGACTTAATTAATCGAAGAGGGTATGCATAATACTGCTTACTACAGATACAGCCACGACTTAATCTGGGAATCCGACATCCACCTGCATCATCACAAAGTGTTAGCTCGACAGCTCGACTCCCAAAATGCATTTATCAAGAATATAAGATGTACTAGAGTCACAAACCCTGTTGCCTCTGGGCGCGCCCAATATCACTAAGTCATGATAATTATCAAACAAGTTTAATACTAGAGCTAACAGCGCAGTTGCTGTGCCAGTATCGCGGTATAACGACATCAATCAACAGGCTACAAGATTTTAAAACTCTCGGCTGAATAATTAGAAGCATTGCTGAGTTTCTAGATGACCCGCCGTTCAGTTAATTAATGAGTTGTGAATACACGTATGTAAACGCGGTTAATTCACGTGAAGAGCTACAGCTACTATGCGACTTAAATAATTACAGGATATGAACATACTGTATATGTCTAAGTATGTAAGCACGTAAAAAGCCCAACAAGGATTGTCGCATCCTTCTAAAACTGCAAGTCATCTAAAAAGAACCAGAAGTTGGCTGGAAAAGGAAGGAGCTTAGAAGCACTTTGCATAATTATGTTCCCCCTTCTGTGGTTTCCAACCTTCATCAGCTGCTCAATTTGGGTTACTTGGTGTTCAGCTCGGAATATATATAAATACCTTTGCCTCCCACATGATCATTAAACCGTAATCCATAGCTTTCTAACAACAAAAACAACAACCATGGTTTCCAAGTGGATCTTGCCATCTTTGTTATTGGCATCGTTTGCTCCAGTTTCACACGGGAAGGACATCACTACCAACTTTGTGACTGCTGTTGCTCTGGAAGGTGCAAGCGGTAACTTATATCCAAATCAACCAGCTAATTACTACTATGCCAACGTTTCATATGATCTTGATGCTCAAGATCTGGATGCTCAAAAAAGTGATACTTTTACTGTTACCTTTGATAAAGTTATTAGAGGTGTTTGGCATGATAGTGAGCAGTGGGATAGTTAATCTGTTCTGTTAGATGATGGTACTGAGTTTGCTAACTATCGTTGGTTGAACGCTGATCAAGTCTATACCTCGGGTTCAACTATGAACTGTTCTATTTCCATGGATTTAACTGACATTTGTCGTGTTACAGGTGTTATGACTGATATCAACTTAAGTTTCCACACTTATGGGTTTTATCTAGACAGTTATGATTTAGCTGCTGAATGGAAGGCAGGTGACAACGGTTTAAAAGCAAACAATGAGATTGCAGTTCCTGTTGAGTTTACAGCCAATCCTCTAGGTGATGACATTGACATTAAGCTTCAAACTCTTTCCAAGATGCCTGACTTAGCAAGTAAGTATGGTACCTTAGTTGAAATTGTTGGTCCAAAGACTTTATGCACATCTGGTACTGCCACTTCCATTAAAACCGTCTTCAGCATCGACAACTCTGAGCTGATGTACTCCAGAGGTGCAATCAAGGCTTCAGCTTTCAATGATTTTGGTGCCCCAACTGCTTCTGCTGGTGAGCTTGCTGCTTACAGAAGTCTTTCAGGTAAATCAGACACTATGACTTACAGTTCTTCTTTCAGCTCCGGCTAGAGATTTGTTGTGTCTTACGTTTACGCTAACTGGGACCAAACTGTTGTCAGTACTTTTGGAATTCAAGCTACTTGCTCAGACGGTACCACCAAGACTTACAGCACTAAGATCACTTCTTCTTTCCCAATTGATTCTGAAACCAGCAACGGCTCTGGTACTTATGAGAAGTGTCCTTCTTCCTCTTCTTCATCAGATTTCTCATCCATTTTTTCCTCATCATCCTCTGAGTCTTCATACTCATCATCCTCATCACTTTCCTCCGCCTCTGAGTCTTCATCATGCTCTTCTTCTTCATCTAGCTCATCTTCAGAATCTTCTTCTTCCTCCTCCTCCTCCTCCTCCTCCACTCTAGTCTCATCTTCTTCAAGCTCCAGCTCATCAGCTTTAGCTTCATCGTCTGCTTCAAGTAGTTTCAGCTTGTCAATCCCACCAGCATACACCACTACCGAGACTATTGGCTCAAGCACTCAACCGGAAATCATTTCTTTTTTCACTAGTATTGGCTCTGATGGCCCAACTATTGGTACCACCACTATTCCACTGACTGTTCCACCACCATACACCACCACTTACACTGTTGGTAACTCTGTTGGTACTGGTATTGTTACCTTCTGGCCAAGTGAGTCAGGTAGCTCTTTTGTTACCGGTGTCACCACCATTCCGATCTCCGGTTCATCCTCATCATCATCATCTTCTTCAAGTCTATCAATCCCACCAGCTTACACTACCACTGAGACCGTTGGCTCTAGTACTCAACCAGAGATCATCTCCTTCTTCCCAAGTGAAGGCCCAGATGGTCCAACTATTGGTACCACCACTATTCCATTGACTGTTCCATCTCCTTACACTACCACATACTCCACCGATGGTACTGTTGCTACTGGTGTTGTCACTTTCTGGCCAACTGATTCCGATGGTCATTTCGCTACTGGTGTCGAGACTATCCCATTCACCTTGCCAAACCCATACACCACCACTTATACCCATGGTAACACTCATACTGGTTCTGGTATTGTCTCATACTACGCCACCACTGACTCCAACGGTAACTTCGCCACTTGTACCACCACCTACCCATTCCCAGACCCAACCACTGTCACTTCCCACAACGTCATCACTGAAACATCTACAGTTCCTTGTGAAACCTCTGTCTTCTCCACCAACGGTCAAGAAATCACCCAAGTTGTTTCATACGCTGTCACTACTGGTAAGGATGGTGCTCCAACTACTTCTGCTGCCACTTCCAAGTTAGTTGTTTCTTCTGTTGTCACCGAAGGTAAGACCTCCACTGCTACTGTTACTGTTGCCTGTGGTGAATGTCAAGCTCCAAAGGCTACTGCTGGTTCAGGTTCAGGTTCAGGTTCTGAAGACCACTCCAACCACACTACTGGTGCTGCTGCTTCTGAAGACCATTCCCACCACACCACTGGTGCTTCAACCTCAACCGCTACTTCAGTCGCCACTTCTACTGTTGCCACTGTCTCAAACTTTGAAGGTGCTGCTAACAACTTGGGCTCCGGTTTGTTGTCGAGCGTTGCTGCGTTATTGCCAGTCTTTGTCTTATGATTTATGATCAACCTCTAATGATCACCCTATTTGCATTTCTAATGATCTGACTTGGATGCTTCTTCCTGTGTCTACACTAATGATATATTCCGAAGTGATGACTCTCTTTTTGGCTACGCATTGAATGTGCTAGTTTTTTTTACTCATCACCACAACGCCGCTTATTCCTTCCTAGCGTGCTCTGCATTTTACAGCTTAATTTTTAATGCGATAATAATATTGGAGCAGCATGTAGCACCGGAATCTCTCACAGCACACAGCTTAACTTGTGTAACACATCAAGGTCCATGAGCTACTGGCGCAAGGTGATCTACTTGGTTGGGCAATTTATCGGAAAACTCCGATGTTTTCTAGCTGTAATTCCGATCTGATCGTTTGAACAGATTTATGACACTATTATTGATTGAAGAAGAGACAGCTGCTCTACCAAGCCCAGCTAATTAAGGACTACACTGTAGACTACCTAGACCTCAGGAAACACAGCCAGTGCTTCTCATGGCTCACTTAATACTCATACTGTGCTCTTTTAATGTGAAAGTCCCAGCCCAGGTCTCGGCTACTTATCGCCAGCCGGCTCAGAAAAAAATTAAAATCAGCATCAAAGCTCATCACCAGGGCCATTGAAAAACTCGAAACTGCCCCAAATCCCAATCCGAAGATGGTGCTAGACCACACACTGTAAGTAAAACACAGAGAGTACCACAGAGCACTCCGCTAACGCCACCCGAAGCGACATCACCATTCCTTTCCAGAAGGAAACACATCCACAGATCCTGATCAAGACCCTGAGCCCAGACCCTCTGCTGAAGGCCGACGACCTGGTGGTGGACTACGAGCACAGAGCCACGGACCTGCTGATACACTTCAAGGCCCGGGACAACCGATGCCTCAGACTGGGCGTCAACTCGCTGCTGGAGAGCGTCAAGCTGTGTATAGAGACGATTGATGAGTTTGAGTGAATACAGCCGATACAAACGAGCCTCGTATAAAGATGTAACACACTTGCAGTCTCCCCAAATTCGACGGGACGCAAACGACGTAGCCAGCAGCCACGAGAGAAACAGAGAAGCAATGCCCGCTTCCACGTCTCCCCGACAATTCCTTCTCGCTGAGAATCTTTTAGCCGGTTGCTGCCTATGAAGTCGGCCTCTTCCACCAAACCGGAAATATTTCCGCATTTGTGACTTTTCTCGCCTTATTTTGCCGGAGGTCAATTTTTTTGCAACACTTTGAAAAGTGACTTTTGTGAGGGAATCAACTGATAAAAACAACCTCCAAAACCAACTGTTCCAGCCACGGTGGAGCGGAAAATCAACACACAGACAACTGCGTCAGCCTCTGCATTGCCACAGCTCACACTCTGCCATTTTAAACGAGCTCAATTGGCCGACAACCGCTGCTTTTAGCTGTTTACATCTACGCTCTCACCCATTTTGCCCTTGTCCCTATCATCAGCACCGCCCTTGCCCCCAACGCCACCAAAACAGCCCAGGTTCGCTGAATATGTCATGTCAAACCTAAACCAGAACACACAGAACACACAGGGCCACGGCCAGCTGCCTCAGCAGGTCTTCCCGGATCCCATACAGACGCCTCAGCCGCAAACCTACACCACGAGCAACAAAAGACAGCATTCCAACTCATACATCGACAAAGGCGGCGCGAAGAGAACCGTCCTGGAGAGCCCTGTGACCACGCGGAATGCCAGCCCGGTGGACCCGCCGCTGGCGTACTCCGGCAACACCGCCCACTTCAAGTCCGCCTACAAGATCAACTCCAGATCATCTCCCGCCCCTGCATCTCCAAAGAAGTTCACCACCTTCAACAACCCTAACTACCAGCCTAATGTGATACCGCAGCGGGACTTCAAAGTTCCCGAACTGGTAAACCACCACCAACAGCTCCCTCAAGCTCAACCCCAACAACAACCACAACAGCCCCAAGTCCAGACCCAACAACCCCCACAAACGACACAACCGCTTGCATCCAACTCTACTACTGCATCAGAACAGCCTCCACAGGCAAGGCTATCAACAGACGAACAAGTGCTCATAAACAAGCTTCAAGATTCTTACAAAGTGATAATAGCCTTAGAGAATGATCTTCAGAAGAAATGTGCCAGCTTGAACCTGCCTAACAGATTGGACATGACAGAACTATGGGACATCTACAACCTGAACATACATCTACTCAACTCATACTATGATTTCCTGATCTATTCACTGAACTCTGGCAAGTCCGGGAAACAGATTGTTCAAATCTACAGAATCCAAAGAAGGCTGTGGGTCTATGGTATTGTCACGTTTCTGGACGTGCTAAAGAACGTCGTGTCCATCTTTATCGAGCATGACATTTGCTCATCATTCATTGCATACTCATTCAACATCCTTACGGGGCTAACTGAACTATCCATCGATTCGTGGATCTTTGAAAAGATTGGTGATTTGAGCAGAATGGCCATTGCTCTGTACCCTTCTCGTCATATTGACTGGAAACTATCATCTGAATACTGGTATACACTAGCTATGAAACTGAACTATGGTCAGGGTAAAGTTTATTATCATATTGCCACTGTTCAACAAGACAACCTTGATGCGTTGATGAATATCGGTAAAGCTGTGTTTTGCAAAGAAACTTTTGTCCCAACCCAACAGTACATGAAGATGGTCATTGATAGTATCAACCAAAGACAATACGTTGATCTGCCTGTTATGGACTTTATTAGAATTCACAAGATATTGATGGCCCATGAGATTGCTGGTGAAGAATTGGATAAATTGATTGATTTCTATTGTCTGAGTCTGGGTAAGGACACCAAGAACATCAACTTTTTCTATGAGAAGGAGAGAGTTGAAGACATGGAGAACAAGTTACAATTCTGGTTTCAAAGATCGTCATCATTTGCATTAGTTAACATTCTACAGATGTGTGGTTATGGTAACACTGAGACTCCATTTGCTAAACTATTTGGTTTGATCGATGCCCTGCAAGAGAGAAGAGACAGAAAAGAGAAGAAAGATAAGAGATCCAAGACTCAAGAATCCATCCCACAACAACCTGCAACTGTTGACACTTGGACTTCAGAACAATGGTTTGCTAGAGTTGAGAGCTTAGACCCACATGTCTTACAATTATCCATGAAGATGTTCCAAAGCTTCTTGAAAGGACCAACTGAAACTGCCTTGCCACATACAATCACCTACTTGTACTTTCTTTTGAGTATTGGTGAAGCAATCAAAGATCAACCAGAAGCTAAAGAATCATTTGAATTATTTGTCCAATTACTTTTCCCATTAGACTCATTGGTTGATTTCCTGAACTCATTGTTGACACAGACACAACAGGTGGTCCATGGCCACCAAGAATCATTCTGGGACTCTTTCAGCTATGGTGATGAATTCTATGACAATGATGAATGGTTAGAACATTTCAATCAAAATGAAACATTGCATGAAGTTTGGAAATGTTGGGGTACATTATGGTTTGACAAAGTTTCCAACAAGACCGAGTATGATGATTTTAAATCAGCTGGTATGATTAGAGATGACTTCCTTGATATCCCGGTGTCAGGTATCAGATATGATTCAAAGTGTAAGAATCCAAGAATCTTGAGAGTATTGTTATTGGCAAGCTATATCTCAGGTCATTATAACTTTGGTCTAAAGAGAGACGAGCACACATTCAAAGTTCAAACTGCCTCATCTTCCCATCCTCACTATGATTCATTTGTTTCTAAGTTCAACTGTTTTGGAATCATCAACAAGATTAGTGATGAAAACATCTTGACATCTGCCTCATCATCCATTCCAATTTCAACTTGGTTGAAACAACCATCAATTCAATCCACCAACATTCCACTATCTCCAACTGGCTCTCACAGTTATTATTACACAGACAATGAAGCTGATTATGAGAATTCATCTGCATCAACTCCTTCAATTCCTGCATCAATCCAACACAATACCTCAATCATCATGACACCACATCACTCTGCCATTACACATGAAACTCTATTTGTGCTAGACACCAACATGTGGTTGAAACATTGTGGTAAACTGTTCAAATCATTGAGATCCAATATCTTCAAACTGGGCATCCCATTGGTGATTTTCCAAGAATTGAGATCATTAAGATGCTCACCAGATGCAACTGTTGCCGATTCCGCCACTAGATGTGTCATTACACTAAGACAATTGACCGCTGAAGGTCTGGTGTATCCAATGAGAATGAATGGCGAATTTATCACAAACATCAATGATGTCAAGGACTTCGAGAACAAAGGTGGTTGGATGGATGGTATTGACGACATTATCATCAATGCATCTGTGCAAAGACGTGAAGTTTATTTGATCACTGAGGACAAGAACATGAAACTGAAGGCCAAGACCAGAAACGTCAATGCTTACAATGGGGAATGGTTTTGGAATATCCTTGAGAAGTTATCCCAAGGTAAATGTAACGATTAGATTATGAAGAGATTACTATTAAAAAAACGGAGTTTTTCTTGTTTTAACCGTTCCTGCTACGTTGTAGAAATATTGTTATCTTGATCGCATTAAATTATTCGTTATTCATGTAGCTAGTTTCATTATAGCCCTTCATTATTTCTTGTTATGCCACCAACTTCCAGTTATGATACAGCTTGTATTCATTCATCAAGTTCAAACCTTCAATCAGTTGAACTTTATCACCTTTCTTCAACACTTGAAACTTGTTAAAACTGATGGTACTCTGTTTATAGTTCAACAACATGACTTTCTTCTCCTCATCGCCGTCTTTGATCGTCACCAGTGTGATCATCTCGTTGAATTTTTCGACATCCTCAACGGTATACACCGAATCAGTGACGCAATTTTGTGATGGAAGGATCTCGTACTGGTTGATACGATACCAGTTGTTCAAGTGGTATAACGGTAGTTGGAACTTATGAAGGAGTGATTCAGGGTCTGTAGGGATTGATGATAGGTTGAATTGGAAGTATGGTGAGATAGGAGTCTCCAGTGAGGATGATGTTTCTGTTGTGTTTTTACGTGATAGTTCCAAGTCCAAATCTAGGATTTTCTTCGAGGCAGGCTTTCCCGTTGTGCTAGGGGTCTCATGAAGCTGTGGGAGTTCTTGGAACACTTTGAAAGTGGATCTGGGCGTCTGTTGTGTAGGTAGTGGTTCTGGAGCCTTCAACGGTGTCGTGGAGACGAGTTTGGTCAATGAAGCGGTACTGATCTTCTTGGGCGTCTCCATCTCCCTGTGTTTTCTCTTCAGGGGGAACAACGATCTCAGGCCTTGGATGCCTCTGTGTTGGGCGGGCTGCTTGTCGCCCTCAGTGGTGGTAGTGGCGGTGGGAGTCATCGTGTTGTGATCCTTTGTTCTCAAGACCAGTTGAGAGACAGGTTTGGAACGCTTAGCAGGCCGGTTGTGGGGATCCATCGTCTTTTATAAAATGTGGGCAAAGGGGTAAGGTCGGAAGATTATGCAAGGCACCACTTTTTAGCGGATTTTCTTCTATTTTCTGGCAAATCTCTTGTTCTGTTGTGGTTCCTTGATGTGATACGGTGATTTGGATCTAATTTAAGATTTTTTTGGCGATTTGTAATATTTGTAAACAAGCAGGTGCAGATACGGCGGTTTGAAATTTACGCCAGATTGGAAGGAAATTCGCGGAGATTTTATGGGTGGTCTCTGTGCGACTTTGACGTAAATTTCAAAACGATGGTTTTTCTAGAGAGGAGTTCTTATGCAAGTGCATGCCAGGTTTGAAAATTTTACGAGCATTTTAAATGCAGAACCTGCGTTTAATTGCAGAAAAGTTGTAATTTTTTACATTTCTCCCATCCAGATTTCCGTTGAATCTTAAATTTTTGGCCCTGGAAAAAGGGTTCAAAGGTGTATTTATAGAAACAGAAGCAGCACAACTTACGAGATGAAGGGAGCAACGTCTTTTATCGGCCAGTATCTGCTCAGCGGAGAAGCTGGTGCCTTGTAGTTGTAGCCAGCTTACAGTCTATTCCAGACTCCTTATCAAACGACTTCCAGAAGAACATCTGACTCTGGCCCCCTAGTTGTGGCCAATGAACAACGTCATAGGACATCTCGTAGCCACCAGGGAACTTTTAGAGCGGATTTCTGTACCTACACAATATACGAACATCTTTCACACTTGCAAGTCGCCTTGCAATGTGTGTATATTGCATCAAAGGGGGTCCATGATGTAGAAAGGTGTAAATGACAGATGGACCCCTGTCAATGCGAACAAGTTCTGACGGTGGCCCGAGAAGCAGGTACTTCTGGCGAACACTTGGTACCGTCACTTCATCAATCCGATACGAACAGACGCAAATAGGCTACTGCAGGCTACAAAGTATTCGATCATTAGTTCAAAATCATTATAATTAATCAGTCCAGCTCTAAACAACGAATCTATTTGGTTTGGTACTTGGTCCATTTCCATAATGATTCACCTGGGTTGACGAATTCTCTTTCGTTTTCCTTTTCAAAGATAATACCATGACCTTCACCTTGAGCCAAGATGGTCTTAAGGTAGAACAAGAAGTCCTTGAAGTCAAAAGTCTTGTATTTTTCTTGGGCTTCAGCTAATAGAGCCTTTGGATCGATGACTTTTCTGTTGACCTTGACACCGTGCTTGTTTTCGTAGAAAGTGATAACATCACCAACAGTGACGGAGTCTGAGTAGATTCTAACGGTGTCTGGTATGGCAGCATAGTCTGGTTTGGTGACAATGGAGGCAACGGATTTACCGATATCTGGGAAGAAAACTGGGTTGACCTTAGCGTCTTCTGAACCTGGGACTTCAATGGTCTTTGTAGCTTCATCGTAGTCTAAGAATGGCCAGTCCAAACCAACGTATTTTTGTTCAACTGGGTCAATGAATAGAGCAGAGTAGACATCAACAGTCTTGATACCAGCGGCTCTAGCCTTAGCAGAGTGACCAGTCTTGTTACCTAAGAATTGCGGTAATAATTCTTGAGCAGCTGGTAAGTAGGTACCGAATTGGGATGGGATGTATAATTTGACCTTGTTGGCAATGACAGCGTCTAGGATTTCATCATGAGGACCGAATGGGACACCAGCGACGTTAATGACGGCATCGATACCTTTGAAGGCTTCAGCGAATGAGGTTTCCTTGGTGGAGACGTATTTGATCTTGTGAGATTCAACTGGTTGTTTACCAGAAGAGGTCAAACCAATGACTGGAGTGTTGATTTTGGAAACGAATGGTTCTGAGATCAAGGCTTCTAGGATTGGTTTACCTAAGAAACCGTTTAGACCAACGACAGCGACTGTGTAACCCATTGTGATAATGTATGTGTGATTAATTGAACTTTGTGGTGATTGTGAAACAAAGACTAGTTCTGAGGAATTGAGTCAATTGGATTGTCCTTAGTTCTGGGAGAGGATCTGTATTTATACTTTCGGAAAATCGTCAATTCCACTCGAGATTACGAATCCAGTGTTGATCGCTGTTCACAACTGCCAACACTTTTTGAGTTTTCAACGGTTTTCCCCATATTTGTCAAATTACTAATGTCGGCCACTTTTAAACCCCGAGATTCCGACACCCGATAGTCACAACGTGTAGGCCCTAAAACTGTGCTAATTTCCTCGTAGATTTGTAAGAAATTTGTCATGCGCACGGCTGCGCTGAACATTATTAATGTTATTCGCGATTTCGATTAGTTTTGTCGATTTGATGACGTCTGGTTAGAAATTTCTAGAAGGGTCCCAAGGAAATAAGGGATTTTGCGGATTTAAGATCCTGGAGATTTGTCAGTTGAGTTCTATGAGTTAAAGCCATAGGTGTGAGTTGAAGTTGATGGTGGATTCTGGAGTCCATTTGTGGTGATACCTTTGTTCAAACTGCTCCCTGCCTTCTGAGATGGATCATCCTCCTTCGAAGGACCCTTGAATCTATAGCTGTAAAGCGGTTTACATGGTGACTATCTTTTCGCGTTCCGGGGCGCATGTACAGTTGATGGTTAAGCCTCGTCTCGATTAGATAGCCAGGCACCGGCCTCATTTGAGGCTCCAACGCATGTACGACCCATCGTTGAGTTTAATAATGCGACCTAATCATAGAGGAAACATGGGTCGTGAGTCGTTCCTTTTCTTTATGTGGGTAAATGGGACCTTGAAAGCTCTTGTGTTTCAAATCATGTATAGAGACTACGCAGTTCGCAAGTACCCTTCAGCGGAAAACCAGAGCTGAAGAATGTTGTAGCGTCACCTTCTTTAATTACTTATCTGGCGATGTATGTCACAGTCCCTGTTACTCCATCATAATTCGGACGGCTTAAGTGCGATACATGTACCTCAACTTACAAATAATTTCGAATGCTCACACATTAGACATGTTTCTCCTCTATTTCCGAGCTCATACTATCGTCCCATTAGAGACTATTGGCTGTAATTGTGGATGTTGACCGCCTGAAGTATCAATATTTAGGTAGCTGATTCCATGGCTATCACTAGTGCAAGAGGCAGCCCATGCTTAGGCAGCACCTAAACGTAGTGTTGACTAAGGAAGGAGTAATGAATTCCATGCAAACAGCTGTTTCAACTCATCTTCATGTTGATATAAATATGCTATTGAAAGCGGCGCTAGCTGTTGTGATCCGATCTTACAACGAACCTAATTTGATCATGACTCCTCTATCGGTGAATAGAATCGGTGTTAAAAGGGGCGTGTCTATATCCTCTCTATGCAATTACTCGTCAAACTAAGACCAATTTGCATAGCATGGGCTGATTGAAGCTGTATTTACGCCTGAGTTTGGAATCCTTCTGATCATTTCTTCGTAAGTTAGCTAGCTACGTGCTAATTAGAAGTGCACCGATGTGCCGTTCGTTATACACCAGTTCTGCAGTCCTACCGCGCCACCTCGTACCCTGATTTACGACCCTTATTTTCTCTATCACCGCCGCTCCATACCACATATCAGCCGCCTATGATTCCCAGAATCAGACCATCATGACGTATTTAATCCCACGCAGGGCAGTTAATTAAAGTTCATTTAACCGGTGACCACCCACGCGTTTTTCCGATCGGAATTACTTTTTTCGAGTGGGAGACATGAAATATGGTCAGTGAATCGTGATCGATTTTAGGAAGATGGTGAGATGTGGTCTTCTAGAAGAAGTGTGACAAGGTTGGAGTGGGGTTCTAGAATCTGTATACATTAGTCAAAACTGATTACTTGATAGGTTGTGAAGCTTTTATCTGCTGCCTGCAGATTTGAGTGGAGTATAATCATTCCTGATTAACAGCGCTAGAGCGATAGAGGAAGCACAGGGTTGGACTCACAGAATTAAAGCCAGAGACCATATAATACTGCAGGTTTATAGAACAGCTAGATTCTAGCAATATAATGACAAGATCTAGGGCCCAGTGACCCGTGAAAAATGTGTCAATGAGATTGAGATTGTTAAGGTTTTTACCGAAAGTCTTGGTTACGTCAAATTAGTACCTTGTAACGCCGCTCGTATGGCCTGAGATCAAGCGACCTATCGAGCCCCTTCTTGTGTCACTGGTACATGGCCCTGGATCAATAGGCTTTATACTTCGAGATCTCATTCCCGAGGACCCTATATAGAATGGACCAAGATCGAAAGCTGTAAATTTTCAACCTTTCGAGCAGTCGGTACAGTAGAGAGCTTATACCAGAGAGTCAACCGCGTTTAATAAACTGTCATAGGTTGCAACACACTCAGGTTTTTGAAGACACGTATACAGATATCAGATAAGAGCAACGTCGCTAGATAGATACGCCTCCACATATTGTGATGTCACAGATTGTCGGTTTATTGATGCTGCCAAAAGGATCACCATAGCAATGAAATGTAGTATGACGGGGACAAAAGAGCCTATTTATGTGTGGATATGCCCGTTGGCACACGGAGAGTTGACCAGAACTACTTCTTTGTCAGGAGGCTAAACGCATCACCGTTGACACTCGCTTCGTAATTTCTACAGTTGAACTGATTAGGTGGTGAAGATTTTGTGGTTCAGGCTACTTAGTCCCGCCAGTGTGTAAGGAAATGCTGCAGCCAGATAAATTGATCAGAAGGGCCCAGTGGAACAGACCACCGAGGATCGTAGCAGAGCGTTGGTAAAGCTGGGAATGCCCAGTGAGGCCGGTGGAGATAGCGCGTGTCTGCTGGTCTCAGGGCGAAATGAGAAAGCAGCAAAAACCCAGAGATCACTAGTCCCACTATTTCGAGTACAGCCCCAACAGCTAACTGTAAGCCCGAAAAGAGCAGCCAGAGAGAGAAGTAAAAAGACACATAGTCCAGCGACTGGAGCTCCCAGCACGGGCACACGCTGCTCGCCACCGGGCTCTTCCGATTCCTGTAGGGCCCTTCTTTGTGTGCCCAGTCGCCGGCAGAAACGCCACTGGGCTGCCTCCAGTCCTGGCGGAGTTAATTTTGCAGTAAATTAGCGCGTGCATGAGCTGCTGAGGCACCACAGGCGGAAACTACGTGTCGCGGGCCCATTTGCGAGGGGACTCCCTCCGGAGAAAGTGCACCGTGTAGCTGGGAAGACAGTGTATCCAATGATGTAATTTTCAACAAGTATATACCAGCTTAAGCTGCGCCAAAACGCGCGCTTCCGCCGACGTTCGACTGCAGCATCTCCAATTGTTCCAGATGTTCTAGAGATTTTTTAGCTTTTCAACTTTCTCACTTTTCTTCAAATTGGAAAAAAACAGGAGGAATTAAACGAAGAAGTTTCCAAAAAAGAAACCAACCTTCTAGAAACAAAAGTGGTCCCATCCAAAAGGCTCTGACTATTTAACCGGGCTCTGCTCCTACTTCCACTGCCCAACTTCTGCCCCGCCGCTCCAATTGTCTCCGGCCTCTTCTCCCCCTTGGGCTTATATCTTCGTTTCCTGGTGACTTTAGCACTCGGTGCACCTGCAACCACTAGATTTCCTGAACACCCACACCACCAGCTCTTTTGAAACCAAGCCAACCAGCTTGAGTCACACTACTCGCTCCCACTGACACATATTCCCACTGGTAACTTGTTGTCCCAATCCCATTTCCTCCTTGTTTCCCGGAGTATTCTTCACGTATTTTCACTATTGATTAATACCCAGTGACGATCAACCAAAAGCAATAAACATCCACAAAACATCAACCAGGAGCCCTACAATGTCACAAGAACCACTGGAGCACGCACAGCCCCAGCACAACTCGGCGCCACTACCGCACCACCACACTCCGGGCCCCTCGGTCGAGTCCCATCAATTAACCGATCCAAAATTTCCTGGTGAAGCATCTCCTAAACAGCAACCGGCCAACAATGACGACTCAACATCAACGAATGCCAACAAACAACAACAGCACGATGGCAAGAAGGAATCATCCACTCTACCTACAAACACCAAAGGTCTACACACAGTGTTCATTCACAAGCTGTACAGTATGCTTGAAGATGATGAACTGAAACACTTGATCTGGTGGTCTCCCTCCAACGAGAGTTTCTTGATCACTCCAGGTGAAGAGTTCAGCAAAGCCCTAGCGCAGTACTTCAAGCATACAAATGTCGCCTCTTTCATTCGTCAATTGAACATGTACGGTTTCCACAAAGTCAGTGATGGTTCAAACCAAGGCAACAATGACGGTGATGTTCCAACATGGGAGTTTCGTCATAGTTCAGGTTCTTTCAGAAAAGGTGATGTCGACAGTCTGAAATCCATCAAGAGAAGATCATCCAAACACACATCTAGAAACGCCGGGAACACCACAACGACGCTGGGGAACGCCTATTACGATTCTGATAACGAATATGGTTCTGAGAGAAGTAACTCCTACGCTGACTTGTCATCTCTGAACGATGCTAATGGTGGTAATGGTGATCCAACTTTGAACGTTAGACTTGCTGAACTGGGTCATAACTTGGCTTCTATAAGGCATGAACACGCCAGACTACAATTGAGATACGATACGGCGATTGAAGACGTGCGCAAGATCAACATGGATATTGTGTACTTATTGGACATTGTTCAGAAATTGATCCAAACTTCACAATTGAACGGTAATGATACGCTGCTGAGTCCAAGATTGAAAAGACCTGAAGATGAACTGGCTAGTCCAGGTACAGTTCCAAGACATCAACAACCACAACCTCAACAGGCCAAATACTCACTACAGGATGTTGAACAAGACATTGCCCGTTTCAGATCCACAATCTTACAAAGAGCCACTGCTAAAGATTTTGATCAATACTCCTCTGTCAGTTTTGCCCCATCATACCAAGTCAATCAACAGATCCCAAGATCCTCTTACGCTGCACCTCAAAGTTCTCAAACACCAACACAACCACAACAACAGATCCCAGTCCCATCACAAACGCAATCTGTGCCTCTTCAGCATCAACCACAGGCCCAACCTCAACCTCCAGTGCCAGCAAGCGGGCCTTCTTCACCTTCAGACCCTTCTGCCCCAGTGCCTTACCCATATCCATATCCACAACCACCACCTCAGCAATCTCATATTCAGTCATATCCATACCAACAAGCGCACGTTCATCATCAGATAGTGCACAACCCATTTGACAATGACAGAAAATCATCAACGTCTTCCTCATCAAAGGGCCGTCATATGTCCATATTGTATGATCCATTGTCCACTGGTCCACCATCAAACAACATCTCACCTGCGGGTTCGATCCATCGTGGTTCCAACTCAGGACCAACTTCCAATCCAGACACACATCCACAACAAACGTCCACCAACGGTGGCTACTTTGCAGACTACGCACCACACAGAACTCTGTCCCCTGACACACATTACAAACAATCATTCCAACCACCACACCCAGCTGCCCAATTGACCCGTGAACAACGTCCTTCGTCGCTGCCAGGGCTGATACCCAGTGTGCAACACCTTCGTCCGGACTTTCAGAGAAAGAGACACAGTTCGAACGATGCGATGATGGACAACTACAACAATCCACCACGTTCTGTCCCTGATCAGCCCCAATCACAGCCACAGCAGGTTCAGCAACCACTATCTCCTGCTCAGCCAGAACTAAAGAGCTCAGGTTCTTCAACGGGTGTCCATGCACTGCTGAACCCAGTGGAGAGAAGAGAATCTGTTAGTGTGGGCACTCCACCTGCTAAGAAACTAAAGAAATGAACTGAATGACTGTGGGGGAAATGAACACCCTGTTGTATTACTAAGATGAAATATAAAAAAAAAGCAAATTGTATAAGTATTAACCCTTCTGTTGTTTTTAACCCACTGATAGAGATCCATTTTAAAATCCAAAAACTATACTACTGCTGACTAAGGCCCCAGGGACATGCTGACTAAGCAAAGTGCTGAAGTTTTCGCGAAAAATTGAGAAATTTTGGGAAATTGCTTTGTCAGGGATGACAAGTTTCCATCAACAAATCAAGCGAGAGTTCAATAATCATCGAAAAGTGAGTGTTTTGAGGTCCAATTAGTGTCTTTTTTATCTCACAGTTGTGGAGCAGTGTTCTGGTGAAGTTCTTCGTGGAACCTGGACGCGTTTTCGTTGCTCTGGTGTTGATACTTTTTCATTTGTTTTGATTTTATTACGTTGGCATTATATAAGCTTATTGTCTTGACGATTAGGTAATACCCAAATAGAAAATGACCGCTGTCTGGAGACGAAGAGCTGAGACTTTGTCACTGCTGAGTGGTGATGGAAAGACTCAGCAAACGTTGGATGCTGATGTTTTTATCAGTGAACTGTGAATAATGAGATATTTACCCCTTTTATGACCAACTACTAACAAAGTGGGAACAGGATTCTGATCAAGATATGAGCAATAGCCAAACCTATTGGACTGACGATAAGAAAAGACGTGAGTTTCATATATACATTTGTCCTTGAAGAGTCATACTAACCCAATTTCAGCCGGCATGGAAGAACAAATTGACCCAAGTTTCAACTCTATCAACCAATTAGGCCAACAGGCTGCCTCCCAATTGGAACAACAGGAAGAACCATTCGATGTCGCTGCCGCTGCTGTCGCTGTTTCCAATGACAATCAAGAACAAGAAGTCCCACAACAAGTGCAAACTGGACAACAGAAATTGGTCTCTGATGATTCTAACCCACTAAGTCGTAATGGTAGAGCTTTGAACAACACCAAGAGAGCAGCACAGAATAGAATGGCTCAAAGAGCATTCAGACAACGTAAAGAAGTCTACATCAAAGAACTGGAGGAGAAAGCTAAGGAAGTTGATGGGTTGAAGCAAACCATCGAGGCCTTGAAGAATGAAAATATGCAATTGAGAGACTACAGTCTTGCACTACAGGCTAAGCTAATCGAACAACCTGATGTCCCTGCTCCTCCTGTTGTCTTTTTAACCAGAGCTAACAGCTCAGCTAAGAAAGAGTAGGAGCTATGTTCTTTGTGTTTGTCTTGTTTTTGTATGATTCTGTATACTAGGTATGACGATGTGTTGGTGGGAAAGACCTGTACTGTCACAGAACGATTATTTCTGGTTTGTTTCTTTTAATGTATTACTCTTTGTCTTAGATTTCTTGATGTAGTACCGGTGACCAGTGTGGTGCTCTGAATCTCGGACTTCGGCTTTCCCTGCTAATTTTTGTGTCAGAAATCTTTGGGCCAGCTCGAAGAGCAAACTTGCTGTAGCCTGAATTTTAGCCAGGATTCGGTATAAAAAGAAAAAGAGCTGCCCCATCTTCTATTGTTCTTTGATAGCAGATAGCAGATACCTGTAACACTAATTGAAAATGATCTTCGTCAATTGGTTCGTCAAATACATCGCACAAAAAGTGGGTATTATTCCATTCTGGCAATCAAGGAGCCCTCGGGGACTAACATGAAACACAGGTCTTTAGAGAGAACAAATGGAACAAATTTGGGGCTGAAGACCCTTACTATGACACTGTAAGTGGTGTGAAATGGATTCAAGATGTGAGTGTGCTACTAACAACTATCACAGTATGAAGTCGAGCAACGCTCTTTCTTCAGTGGTACCAAGGTCAAGAAGATGAAGAAACCAAAGGCTTTGCCAATTGGTATTTCAGATAACGATTCCAAAGTTTTGAAGAAAGTCATCAGAAGAGCATACCACCTAGATATGCTATTCAATGTCCCTGTTCTAGGTTATCGTATTGGTTGGAGTGGTATCGTTGGTGTCATCCCTGTCGCTGGTGACTTTGTGTCCATCTTCTTCTCCTTGCTGCTTTTCAAATTGGCCTTGCAAGTAGATGGTGGTTTACCTTACGATGTTCAGGCCAAGATGCTGGGTAATATCATAATCGACTTCCTGATTGGGCTGATCCCAGTTGTTGGTGACTTGGTTGAAGTTATGTACAAGGCCAACTCGAGAAACGCACTAGTGCTAGAGAAACATTTGAAGGAGAAAGCCGATAGACTGAACCCAAAGGGGAGATTAGAAGCCTTGGATGAGATCTCTGTGACAAGTGCTGATGAGTCTCTTTATGACACCACTTTTGACGAGAATAGCATCCCACTGAAGGCTCCTTCCAAACCTCAGGGTCTTGGTGGTGCTGAAGAGAGCTCTGTCTTGAAAGAGAGAACTTCGAAGACTGCATTGAATAACCCAGAGGTTGGCCAATTCAGATCAAGAACTTTCTCAAAATAAACTGATTGTGTATAGTAAAAGATGTGACATTTAAAAATAGCTTCCAGCTAGCGTAAATACCCAATTGGGTGGCGTTTTTAGTAGAGCACACTATAAAAGTTCAAAATTTACCCGGCTTTTGAAAAGATACTTACAAATTCGAGAATCAGAACGGAACCTCCAACTAACTCAACAACATCAACAACCAAAAAGTCGGTGGCAACAGCTCCAAATACCGTTCAAGATGGACACAGCAGCAACACTCGACCAATACACACAGGATATTTCCAACTTGCCAGCGGAACTGCAGCATCTGCTCGCAGAACTAGGTGGTGCTGATTCCAACTTGTATGAGATTAGAAAGAAGATATCACAAAAGGACTCTGCCATTCACAAGTTTATCAAACAGCATGGGTCCTTGACGAAGAATCCAAAGGAAAACCAGCTATACCCCAAGATACGGGAAGATTTCAAGAAGGCTGAGCAATTACAGAAGGAGAAATGTATCACTGCTAACACTGCGTTGTTTTTGACTGCTAAACATTTGGTTAAACTTGAAGCTGACATGGAAAAGTTGAAGGCTGAAGGTCTGTTAGTGAGTGATGAACTAGAGTTCGACTTAGAAGAAGACCTATTCTCAAGCAGAGGTGGTTCAAGACAGAGCACGGTCGGGTTATCAAGCTCAACAAAGGGTATGACTGGTATTTACGAATCTGCTACCCCTTCAGTGACACCTTCTGCTGTCCCTGTGCCAAAGAAATACAAGAAATCACAAGTTCCAAAAGCCGCTACGCCAAGTGCTACGATCAAAACGACAAAGAGACAAAGACACGAGGATTCAAAGACTCCAGAGCCGTTATCTGTGCCATCTATCAAGCTGACCACAAAGGCACCAAAAGTGGAGTCGAACGGTGGCGACAACGCAGACGAGGACAAGACCCTGTATTGTTTCTGTCAGAATGTCTCATTCGGTGAAATGGTGGGTTGTGATAATGATGATTGTAAATATGAATGGTTCCATTATGAATGTGTGGGCTTGAAAGAACCTCCAAAGGGGAAATGGTATTGTGCTGATTGTACTGAAAAGATGAAGACCAGAGATACAAAGAAGAAGAGAAAGCTTTAATCATGGTTATGCTGACCAGTTTATTTAATGACCTAATGACACTACGTTTTATATTGTTGAATTTTCACCAGCTTGTATTTCTCTTAGCTAAGCCAATAACCACAATAGGAATGATTGGAATAAGAACGCATAAACGAACAAAAAGTAGTTGGCATTCTTGGATGATCTGCTGTTCAAAGTTTGTGCAGTGTTGCTGACGCCACCGAATAAGTTGTATCTAATGGCTCTTAATTCAAAGAAGGCATAAGAACCAGCCAAGTAGAAGAATGAAGTCCATCTGATCAAACTTGAAGAAGTGACATTCTTAATCACGAGCAAGAGACAGATTGGAACGAATTTGTAGCCAATGTAACATATTAGGTCCCATGCCTTGGAGTTGACATTCAATAAATATAGACCACACTTCAAGATACACAAATCCAACACCAAGTAGGCCAATGTGGAACTTGTTTCAAAACCAAACACCTCTGGATGGAACTCGTTCTTCAAACCAGAAAGTAAAGCCAGTGTTAGGATGTATGTGACAATACCCATCAATGGGATGTATAGATCAGGGGCATTCTTGTCCTCCAATGGCAAAGCGTATAGTGTGTTGTCGGATTGATCATTGGAGCCGTCTGAACCTCTGAAAGTTCTAGTCCATGTCTTGTTTCTGAAGGGGAAAAGGATCAGCAGTAGTTTCGAAAGGACGTATGAGTTAGAAACTTTGAAGTAGTACTTGATTTCACTGGTCTTGACGTATTTACCAACGTTTTGCCCTAGGAATTGGGAACCTACCATCATAGCGTTTTGGCCAACTTGGAACGTCATTGCCGCAGCAGGATCGTTCAAGAACTGGTTGAACTGGGCATTTGGGGCAGCGCCACCGAAGAATTGGCCCTGCTGCTGTTGGTGCTGCTGCTGCTGCTGCTGCTGCTGCTGGGCGTACTGGCCCTGTGGAGGCTGCTGGAACTGGTTGTATGTCTGTTGTTGTGGTTGTTGGAACTGCTGTTGCTGGTTGACGAAGCTGTGGCGCGCCTGCTGCGGTTGTGGCTGGTGGAGCCTACTGTGTGTGGCGTCGCTGTCGACGTTGGCGTAGGGGTTGTAGGACATCGCTGCGGGGCGCAATTGGCTGCTTTGCTGGCTGGTTTTGGCCTCTTTGATCCGGTTCTGAGTGCTTTGATTTGTGCTATTTTTTGAAAATCTGGCCTTTTCCGCGAATTCTCAAAACTTGTCACGTGACACGATTTTTCAAGACGCGTCGACGCGTATCTGAAGACTTTTTTTTTTCCTTGGGCCCAAAAAATTAAATGAGACGCGTCTAGGCATCAAATTTCAATTTGAAAATCCTGGCACAATCGCAGAGTCTGCTGGAGACATAACCAACAAGCTACAGCACACACACAAGAGCTGCTTGCCCACCGACAGGTTCCCCCTCCATCTAAACACACACATGGGGCCAACGATCAAAGGCCAGTTCAAGGGCTCCTCCACGGCGAGATTCGTCAAGAACCCTGGCCGTCTGAACAAGAGAGATGACTATACGCCCAATGCCGGTGCCAACTCCAACTTCTCCAGAGGCGGTGACTCCAGGTCCAAGCTGGACCAGGTCAAGAAGATCGATGAGATCGATGCCATGATGGGCTTTGAGAGATACGAAGCTGGTGCTACCAAGACCGGTTGGCTGATGAACATGCACGCCACCACCATCCCAAGCAAGGACTTCATCAACGGGATCTCAGCTGTGGACTACTACTTCCTGGACGACGACGGTGGTACTTTCAAGGCCACTGTCCAGTACGACCCATACTTCTTCGTTGCATGCACACCTGGCTATGAAGCTGAAGTCGAAGAGTACCTGAAGAAGAAGCTGGAACTTTACATCAAATCTGTCAGCAGAGTCTCCAAGGAGGACTTGTCCATCCCTAATCACCTTATCGGTATCCAGAAGTCGCTACTGAAACTGAGTTTCCCTAATTCCAACGATCTAATGGAGGCCAAGAGAATAATACAGCCTATTGTTAAAGACAATGAAAGTAAAAAGTCTACCAAGGAGATCTATGCTGCTGTCAACACCAACTTCAACACGGACTACGACATGGTCGGTAATGAGAAGCCCCTGGGCGAGATCTCAGAGTACATTGAAGAAATCAGAGAGCATGACGTGCCCTATACGACGCGTGTTTCCATTGATAAGAACTTGAGAGTCGGTAAATGGTACAAAGTCACTGCTGAACATCAAGAAATCTACATTGAAGAGATTGCTGAAAGAATTGAATTCGGTGATCCTGTCATCCTTGCATTTGATATTGAAACCACAAAGAGACCACTGAAGTTCCCTGACAGCGCCACAGATCAAGTTATGATGATTTCCTACATGATTGATGGTGATGGTTTCCTAATCACAAACAGAGAGATCATTTCTGAAGACATTGAAGATTTTGAGTACACTCCAAAAGCTGAATACCCTGGTCTGTTCACCGTTTTCAACGAAGCTGATGAGAAGGCCACGCTAGAGAGATTCTTTGAACACATACGGGAGGCTAAACCTACTATCATTGCCACATTCAATGGTGACTTCTTCGATTGGCCATTCGTTGAGGCTAGAGCCAACGTCCACGGGTTGAACATGTATGATGAGATTGGTTTTGCCGTTGACAGTGAAGGTGAATACAAATCTACCTACTGTGCTCACATGGATTGTTTCAGATGGGTCAAGAGAGATTCCTATCTACCACAAGGTTCTCAAGGTTTGAAAGCTGTTACTACCTCCAAGTTGGGTTACAATCCTATTGAACTAGATCCTGAACTAATGACTCCTTATGCCTACTCCAAGCCACAGATCTTGTCTGAATATTCTGTTTCTGATGCTGTCGCTACTTACTACTTATACAAGAAGATTGTCAGTAATTTCATCTATTCCTTGGGTATCATTGTTCCATTGAATCCTGATGAATTGTTGAGAAAAGGTACAGGTACACTTTGTGAGATGCTTCTTATGGTCCAAGCTTATCAGAACAATATCCTGCTGCCTAACAAACACACTGATCCACCTGAAAGATTCTACAATGGTCATTTGCTAGAGTCTGAGACCTATGTTGGTGGTCACGTTGAATCCTTGGAAGCTGGTGTCTTCAGATCTGACATTGATTGTAAGTTTCAAGTTGATCCAACGGTCATTGATGAGTTACTTGCTGATTTGGAGAATGCCTTGAAGTTCGGTATTGTTGTTGAAGGTAAACAGAAAGTTGAAGATGTTACAAACTTTGATGAAATCTACAACAAGGTCAAAGAAGGTCTACTCGAACTGAAGAACAATCCAAAGAGAGATGAGAAACCATTGATCTATCACGTTGATGTTGCTTCTATGTATCCAAACATTATGTGTTCCAATCGTCTACAACCTGATTCCATGAAAACTGAGAAGGATTGTGCTGCTTGTGACTTCAACAGACCTGGTAAGAACTGTGACAGAAGAATGACTTGGGCATGGAGAGGTGATTACAATCCTGCCAAGATGGATGAGTATCACATGGTCAAGAGATCACTTCAGAATGAAACTTTCCCTCCAAGATTCAAAGATGGTCCAAGAAGAACATTTGAAGATCTACCTTACACTGAACAAGTCACCATGATCAAGAAGAGATTGCAAGACTATTCACGTAAGAATTACCACAAGGTCAAGCAAACTGAGACTGTTGAGAGAGAAGCCATCATCTGTCAAAGAGAGAATCCATTCTATGTCGACACTGTCAGATCTTTCAGAGACAAACGTTATGAGTTCAAAGGTTTGGCAAAGACTTGGAAGAAGACTGCTGATAGTCAAGGCCCAGCTGAAAAAGAAGAATCCTACAAGAAAGTTGTGTATTATGAATCGTTACAATTAGCTTTCAAGGTCATTTTGAACAGTTTCTACGGTTATGTCATGAGAAAAGGTTCTAGATGGTATTCTATTGAAATGGCTGGTATCACTTGTTTGACTGGTGCTACAATCATTCAAATGGCTAGAGGTTTGATTGAAAGATTGGGTAGACCTTTGGAACTAGACACTGATGGTATTTGGTGTATCATCCCAAGTTCATTCCCTGATAACTACACTTTCAACTTGAAGAACGGTAAAAAAGTGTTCTTGTCCTATCCATGTTCTATGTTGAACTACTTGGTCCATGAAAGATTCACTAATCATCAATACCAAACATTGGTTGACCCAGAGACTAAGAAGTATGACACCCACAGTGATAACTCCATTTTCTTTGAAGTTGATGGTCCTTACAAAGCTATGATCTTGCCTACCTCCAAGGAAGAAGGTAAAGGTCTGAAGAAACGTTATGCTGTCTTCAATGACGACGGTACATTGGCTGAGTTGAAAGGGTTTGAATTGAAGAGACGTGGTGAATTGCAATTGATCAAGAACTTCCAATCTGATATCTTCAAGCTTTTCTTGGATGGTGATACCTTAGAGACCTGTTATGGTTCTGTTGCCAATGTTGCTAATCGTTGGTTAGATGTCTTGGACACTAAAGGTCGTAACTTGGAAGATGAAGATTTGATTGAATTGATTTGTGAGAACAAGAGTATGAGTAGAGCCTTGGAAGAGTATGGTACTCAGAAGTCTACATCCATCACTACTGCTAAACGTCTTGGTGAATTCTTGGGTGCTGAAATGGTTAAAGACAAAGGTTTGGCCGTGAAGTACATTATTTCAGAGAAACCAAAGAATGCTCCAGTCACTGAAAGAGCCATTCCTGTTGCTATTTTCTCCTCAGAATTGTCTGTTAAGAGAAACTTCTTGAGAAGATGGTTGTTGGATTCACAACTTGATGACTTTGATCCTAGAAACATCATTGATTGGGGTTACTACAAAGAACGTTTGGAATCTGTCATTCAGAAGATCATCACCATTCCTGCTGCTCTACAAGAAGTTGAGAACCCTGTTCCAAGAGTTGCCCATCCAGATTGGTTGCAGAAGAGAATTGCTACCAAGAAAGACAAGAAACAACAATCATCATTGGGTAGATTCTTCTCAAAGACCAAGGAGAATCCTGTTGACATTGTTAAGGACATTGAAGACTTTGGTAAAGAGAACGATGTCATCAAACCAAAAGTTGGTAAGGTTATTTCCAAGAAACGTAAACAGAGAGATCAAGAGTCAGATGAACCAACAGAAGAAGAAGTTAGCATCTTGAACGGTAAATGTCCAGATCCTGATGAAGACTACACTGCATTCTTAGTCTATCAAAAGTTGAAATGGAAGACTCAACAGAAAGCCCGTGAAAGAAGAAGAAAGTTGTTTGGTGACTCTGGTGAATCAAGTCATAGATCCACTGTTGGTAACATGGTTCGTAACCAAGCTGAAAGCTTTGCTGGTTCCACTTGGGAAGTTATTCAATACAAACTTGACTCCAATCCTGGTGATGTTAGAGCCTTTGTGTTGATTGATGGTAAGATCCAATCTTTCATCTTCCATGTCCCAAGAAAGCTGTACCTAAGTTTCAAGTCAGCTACTCTGCCTGATGGTTCCATTCCAAGCTGTGAAGTTGAAAAGGTGTCAAGTGTCTTGCCAAATGGTCACAAGGCTAACAACTTGTTCAGATTGACTATGCCAGAATCTGTCTACTTGGAAGAAATCAACAAAGCTGGTAGTTTGCTGCAAAATCCAAATGTCTTGGGTCTTTATGAGTCTCAAGTTGAAGCTACTGAAAGAGTCATCATGGAACTTGGTAATTCCGTTGGGTTCAACAGTTCTAAAGTTGGTGCCTTGGGTAAAGGTTTGAAGAATGGGTTTGATTTGAAAACGCTATCAATGTCAGATACTTCACATTACTTGAACAGATTCAGCATGGATGTTTCATACTTGTTCCACATGGTCACTAATGAATACCAAGTGTACTCATTGTTCAATTCTTGGTCTGAGAAGGTTATGATCTTTGTCTTGAAACCAACAAGAAGTGCTCAACTATTGTCTGGTAACATTGAGAAGATTTACAAAGATCTGTATGAAAGCAAGAGAGAAAGATTGGCTGATAACAGTGACATCTTGACTTACAAAGAAGCACTAGAGTTTGAAACCATGTACTTTGATGAATTACCAAAATTGACCAGAAAGTTGAACAGTTATGTGAATAAGATCAATGATGAAAGACCAACAAAGCCATTATTCATCTTACAATCACCATCATCCAAACAACTAAGCAAGCAATTGAAATCCTTGGTTGACTTCCCAACTATCACAATGAACACAGCTGAAGCTCATCTACCTGCTATTGGCTGGCAACAATTGGTGTTGAAGAGGGTTTGTAACCACCTCTTGTCATTGTCATCTTGGATCAAACATTTGAAAAACTTGGCCAGATATGGTAACATCCCATTGTGTAACTTGAAGATTGATGACATTGGTTACTTGATTGATATCGAGTATGCTAGAAGATTGAAGAAGAGTGACATTGTCTTATGGTGGTCTCCAAAGCCTGTTCCAGATTATGGTGGTGCTGAGAATGATATCATCACTGTTGAAAATGAAAATTATGAGTTCCCAGTCATCAACAACCCAGAAGTCTATGAAACTGCCTCTTTAGAAATTGACATTGACAACATGATGATCAACACAATCTTGACATCTGCCTTATTGAACGATGCTGAAGGTACTGATATGGCCGATGTTGAAAACATCCACAATGACAACAATGGTGCTGCTGTCTTAGCTGAAGATTCATTCTCAGGTCCAAGTTTGGGTGTCTTGAGAAGTATGGTGAAAGATTGGTGGGATGATGCCTGTAACAACAATGCAAATGCTGATTCCATGGTCCATACATTTGTGTCTTGGGTCCAAAAGAGAGAGAGCTACTTGTTTGATTCATTCTTGAAGTATCATGTCCACAATTTGACCAAGAAGGCTACTTTACAATTAGCTGCAGAATTCCAGAAGTTGGGTTCCTCTGTTATCTATGCCAACAGATCCAAGGTTATCTTGAAGACCAACAAGATCTCAGTTGAGAACTCATATGCTTATGCTCAATACATTGTGAAAGCTGTCAGATCCATTCCATTGTTCAACTATCTTGACCTGAAGATTGAGAAATACTGGGATCTATTGGTTTGGATGGATCAGTACAATTATGGTGGCAGAGCTGCTTTTGAGATCTCAGAAAGTGAAGAACAAGAATTGATTGGTATTTCCAAATGGCAAATTAAACAGTACTTACCAATCATCTATCAACCAGAATTTGGAGATTGGGTTGTTATCTTTATGGATTCCTTGATCAAGGCCAAGACATCAAATGATATCACTTCACAAGCTACTCCAAGAGTCACCCAGATCAACCACATTTTGAAGAACCAAGCCTCCAAGAAGCCAGAAGAAGATTTGGAAAATGGTCTGACTGAAGTGTTCAGAAAGCAATTGATCAAAAGATTAACTCAATTGGCACGTCGTCAAACTGAAGCCATCTTGGACACTGACTTGCAAAGAGAATATGAGTTCCCAAGACCTGCTGGTTTCCACAAGGAGATGAAGAGTCCATTGTTAGAATTGATCAAGTCATTGACCGCTGTGTTTGGTCTATCAAAAGCCAGAACCTTGGAGATGTTGATGTTGAGAAAGGAAATGTTGGCTGTTGTTGATGCCAAGGAGTACTCTGCCACTTCCACATTTGAGGATCCAAGTGCTTCATTGATTGTTCCATCCGTGTTATGTCATTATTGTCATCAAATTAGAGACCTAGACTTCTGTCGTGATGATGAGAAGACTCTATGGAACTGTGATAACTGTGAAAAGGCCTACAACAAGGCTGAATTAGAAGAATCATTGATTGAAGCTCTACAGAAGATTGTCACCAACTATTACATCCAAGATTTGAAATGTTCCAAGTGTAAGAAGGTCAAGGATAACAATATGTCCAACTACTGTGGTTGTTCTGGTCAATGGATTGAAACGTTCACAAAAGAATCAATCGCTGATAGATTGTCCACATATGAGAATATTGCTGATTACTATGATTTGAGATTGTTGAGAGATCACATTGAAGAAGTCTTTTAATAAAGTTACGTTTATTTATTAAAGTTATTTAACGAGTTTGTATTTTACGATATAGGATTTCACATACTGTAGTGTGCATTCGAACTGTTTTAAACAGGGTTTTCATAGTTGATCTTCTCTGGTAAAGTGTATAGTTTGTAGTAGTCAACAACTTGGCCACCCAAATTAGCCTCACCAGTAGCAGGGAACTTTAAGAAATTTCTGAATTTCAAAGAATCATCGCCACTAGCGAACCAAAAATCAATCAAATTCTGTTTTAGACCGTAATCAAATGGAATGTCATCCATTGGGATGTGATCTTTAAAGCCTAAAGTTTGTCTAATGGCAATAACGAATTGATTCAAACCTGTTAGTAGGAACAAAGTCGTACAGCAGTTCTTATGGACTGGGCCACCAGAGACTGTAGGTAGAGCAGATGGATCAGTACCAAGGATCTCAGCTGGAGCACTCGAATAGTATGGATTAGCACCAAGGTCTGATCTCTTTGTGACAATAGACAATTCAAGAGTTGTAATACCTTTGGAGATTTGGAAAAATTGGGAGAAGACCAAGAAGGTTAGCCAGATCAATTGGAAGATGACCCAGCCACTCAATAGGAGTGTGAATGGTGAGACGTTCCAGCCTGAACAGAGTTCATCGTTCAAGAATGAGCAGGTGTAGTCATCGTCTTCAATTTCATCAAAATATTCAACAACCAGTCTCAAGAAGGACAAGATGGCAAACTCCAATGACAAGACGAAGAACATGAACACTTTATGATTTCTCAAACCAACGTCATTATAGACCCATGGACAATAATGATCGTATCTGGCAACACATTTTTGGGAGAATGATGAATATTTAGATCTCAAAGGCTTTCTGATAAAAGTGTGGATACAGAAGTTCTTAGCATCAAATTTAGCTTCTTCTAGCAATCCAGCGATTGTCTCTTTGACTTCTTCATCCTTTTCAGGTGGATAAATGTAGCCTGGATTCTTGAACATAGCCTGTTGGAAACAATAAACTGTGGAAACGGTGAAAGCTAGAAAGAACAGATTGGAGATTGGAGCTTCAGTGAAAGTGTAAGGTAATAGGACGGTGAACCACACAATAACGACCCAAAAGGCAGTAGCTGAGAAGATACCAGACAAGAACGGGGATTTAATGATTGGTGTGTTCGACAGCACGTAAGATGGGAAGACAAAAACCTTTAGTAGCTTATCGGTAATGAAATATAGAGCAATGGTAACAAGTAATGTGAATATGATGTGAGAGCTACCGGCAATTTTCAACAAAACACCTAGTAATAAGTATGGACAGAAGAATGTGATGACTTTTGCCCATTTTTCGTCAAAGTACTTCGTGATTGGAGTACCGTCTGGCTTAAACCCAGCCTCATGTAATGCCTCTGTAAGAGCCTTGGTACTATTCATATCTTGAGCGATATCGAAACAAGCCTTACCATCGTTCGTCTGTTGCTGGATATCAGATCCTTCTTCCAATAACCTTTTCAAACATTCCTTTTGACCACGGATCAAAGCCCAATGGATCGGTAGAAAGCCCTGATTATCAACTTTTCTGACACCAGCTTTGTGTTTCAATAGCACATCAACACTTAGGGAATCGCCCTGGTATGCAGCCCAATGTAGAGCGGTTCTATCGTTTGGATCTTTGGAATCAATGTCAACTTCTGGTGCAAAGACCAAGATGTAGATCACCAGCATGATATTAGAGGAGTGTGTAGCCAAATGAAGGGCATTGAAACCTTGGGAGTCGACCTTGTTTGGATCAGCACCGGCTTTCAAAAGGGCATCAACGATATAGACCAGACCATAACGACAGGCCCAGTGTAACGGGGTAGCGTTCAATTCACCACCCTCAGCATCAACTTTGGAGCCCTTGGACAGCAAATACTGCACGATGGACAGTCTGTTGTTGATAGCAGCCCAGTGAAGCCCACTGACGTTGTTTGAGTCGACATCAGACCCAATCTCAACAGCACCAGACTCGATGAGTTCCTTGACTAGGACAAGATTCCCAGCCTGGCACGCCTCAACGTACTGCTTGATGATGGCGTCAGTTTCTTGGTCAATGGCGTCCTGGGCGGGCTGTAGGGAGGAGTTGGACACTGTGGGACTCAGTGGAACCTCTTGGACAGAGTTCTCATCTTCTTGTGGAGGGACAGGTGTTTCTGCCTGTGTCTCGTCTGTGTCTTTTAAGAGGGGCTCTTTAGCTTCGCTCATTCTGGAAGTGTGTGCAATTGGTTAGCTCTTGTGCTGTGTTGTATAAGTATGCTCTTTATACCACAGAGTAGCTCAAAAACAACAATTTAGATCTGTTTCGAGACTTGTGGCACGGTTTCTAAGGCAGTGCCAGATTTGATTTTGATGATCACGCTTAGTCAGCAGCTCTCAGGTAGGGGCACTAGTATATAGACTAATAAACTATCGGCAATTCGAATCTGCGAGGGAGCAAAGTTTTCATATTGTTAATTTTGGGGTTTAAGTGTTGGCTCTAGATATTTATGCTACAGCCCTCAGATCTCGAGTTGTAAGAAGATATTCTGGTGGCCTTGTTCCGTAATTTTATGCGATATTCTCCCTTGAAGTTACTCGGGAATATACCTCAGAGCTCTGGCCAGAACATTCGAGTCAAAGCCGCAGCTGGGCAGCAAGAGAGCCATTCAACGGTCTTCCCGAGAAGTTGCCAGACACCTACTTCTGGCTCTCGTAACTTGTTCTTCCCTCGCAACATTTCGGGATTTCGTAGTTGTACACTGGTAGCTCTGAGCCTGAGCCTAGCCAAGATCTTGGAACTGTGGTTCCTCTTGCAAATGACAAGAGCCCGCTTGGTTTCCGCTTCAGGGCAGCTAAGAGCCTGCCAGTGTCTGGTCCCAGTGCCAGTCAAAGCCCCCAAGAGCAGCACAAGAAAGCTGAGAGCCTGAGAGTCTCGTCAACGGCCTGCAAAGCTTGAGCTGGAACAATAGTGCTAAAGGACCCTTTTTTTACAGATCTTTCATTGATAACGCACCCCAGCCACATCGGAGCGACGTAGACGCTTTGAAACTGGAAGCTGTGCAGGCTCCAGCGATGCAACCACATAATAAGCCCAGTTGCCACCACAAACGGCCGCAAATGGCGGAATTACTGCTCTGTGGCCCGCCGTTCTGGCATTTCTGCCCGGGCAAATCGTTGTGGCAGATTTGCAAAGTGGGTACGAAACCAGAAACCGACAACGGTTTGTTATCAGAATTCTCCCGCAAACAGCACCAGATCGCTCTCTGTGCAGCTTTGAGAAGTCTTGGTATGGTGTTATGACTTGATCCACAGTTTACGACAATGGAGAGCGGGACCGTTGTGCTGTCCAGGGTCCGTGGTATATAAGCTAAGGGTCCCCAGGTTTCTCTGACTATGTGTGTTGAAACCCACATCGATGAGTGAACCGACTATCGAAGAGCTAAATGCTCGCTACAGTGCTTGGTACTGGAAGTTCATTCCTCACTTGAGACATGTCGAGGACTACCCAGAAGAAGATGAGGTGCTACTTGCTTCCGACAGCGACCAATACTCAAACAAGGCCGTTGACATTGAAAACATCACAGAGGTCCAATCAACACAGTCTCTGGAAAAGCAGGTGAATCCTGTCAATTATGAGTTCAGAGATGAACGTGATAGAAAATGGTGGAGTTTCTTCAACGAGTATGAATACAGATACCCAAAGGACGTTTTGGAGGCAAAGAACTTTTGGAGATGGTTTGACAAGGGTACTTCTGCTGCTGAAAAGAAATTGGTCACCAAGCTGGATATTCTAATTGTCACTTTTGCAATCATTTCATATTGGGCCAAATACGTTGATCAAGCTAACATTGGTAACGCTTATGTGTCTGGTATGAAGGAAGACTTACACATGTACGGTGATGAATACTCAAATGCCATTGCTATGTACAACGCTGGTTCTGTGTTCTTCCAAATTTTCTACATGTATTTGTTCCCAAGAGTGTCCATGCACTGGATGTTCTGTATCTCAGATGTTGTTTGGTCCTTGATCACCATTGCTGCCGCCTTCATCAAGACAAGTGAACATCTGTACGTTTGTCGTTTCTTTGTGGGTGCTGCTGAAGCTGGTTACTTCATGATGATCCATTACTTGCTAGGTTCTTGGTACAAGCCAGA
>JAJMFP010000226.1:0-49092 GCA_030574855.1 Taiozyma rabaulensis
ATCCAGGCACGCTTCAGCTCAGTGGTGGTGGCTCTCTTTGTGGTGAATGGGAAACTCTTGATTCTGACGTCATCATTCTTCAAGACAGCACCTTCATAACCAACTAGAATGTTCTTGTTAGCTGCACCATTAGCTCTGATGAAGACGGATTCACAACCATCCAATTCACTCTTCCAACTTCTCAACAGCTCTCTAACTTCATTCTGTAGTGCTGCTTCATTAGCACGACGTAGGGAAGAACCGGCAGAGTTGGCCTTACCATGGGCATTATCACTAGCAGATTGAGAACCACCTTGTTTTCTTCTCGTGGTGTAACGATGGAATGACTTGTGTACCACAACATCAACAGAGTGCTCCAATGGGTTCTCACCAGGCTTCACAACGTTACCTTTAATGGATTTAGGCTTGTGATTAATGATAGCACCAGCGAAATGACCACCACCTATCATGAACAATGCAGATTTGGAGTTCAATGAGCTCGTTTGCCACTGCTGGATGGACTCCAGTGGGGTTTCTAGTTCTTTGATGGTGAATAATGACTTGAAGACACCGAAGGCCTTTGAATCGTCTAATAAATTGGATCTGAAGAGTATGTATGGAGACCTAGTGGCAAGATGACTGACTATGCTGTCGTCTTCTTCAACTTTCAGGGCCTCCAGCTTCTGAATACTCTTCTCAAAGATCGTCTCTAGCGCGTCTTTCTTCCTGCTGTACAGATCTTCGTCTTCATCTTCAGAATCACTGTCTTCTGAACCAGATATACTCTCATTGTTCAATTCGTCAGCCAGTTCTTCAAACTCCTTCTCTGTAAGCTTAGGAAGACCCCTGGCCTCTCTCTTGACATTCAGACGATGGAGATCTGACTTGTAGTACTCGACATCGTTCCCAACATTGACAGCTTCTCTCTCTTTATGCTTTGCCACTGGTGTTTCAGGTTTTGGCTCAGGTGTGATTTCTTGCGTTGTGGCACTGTCAAAGTACATCAATTGCAGCGAGTCCAGGACTCGTTTGGAGATGTTGTAGACATAGGTCTCCTCTGGTGAGATCTTCGGCGTCGACATGTGTTTTCCAGGGTGGCAAATGTTGTTTGATGTTGATGTTTTCAGGTAGGTTCGATCTGAATTTTTCAAAAATTTATGACACATCGAGACAATGCAGCTGAGGAGAAGAAAACTTCAGCGTACCTTATTAGAGACCATACACTACATAATCCTCAGTCAATACAAAACGATCTAAGACGTCAGTTCAAGCTATATACAAAGTTATTCTTGGGCACCGATTCTGTGACACTCTTTCAAGAAGTGACGAATACTTTCTGGGTCCATGAATGGATGAGTACCATGGCCAAAGTTGATAATGTAGTGCTGCTTACCACCACCGAAGCCCTTGATCATTTGTTCAACCTTTTTGGTGATCACGTCGTTAGTACCATACATGATACCTGGGTCCAAGTTACCTTGTAAAGTGACACGGCCGTTAGCAACCTTGACAGCGTCTTCTGGCTTGTATAACCAATCTAAGGAAACAGTGTTGTAACCGGAATCACAAAGATCGTCTAGAGCGTACCAAGAACCTTTACTGAAGACAGTTAATGGGATATCTTCAGTGATACCTAGTTCTTTCAAACGTGGTCTTAATTTAGCAGAGATTTGTCTCAAGTATGGTAAGGAGAACTCTCTAAATTCGTTTGGACCTAATTCACCACCCCATGATTCAAAGACCTGTAGCATTTGAGCACCAGCGACAACTTGTTGGGCTAAGAATTCAATGGCAACGTCAGTGATGCGTTGTAGTAATTGATGGGAGGCTTCTGGGTATTTGTATAACCATTCTTTGGCGTATCTGAATAATCTGGAACCACCACCTTCAATCATGTAGACCATCAGAGTCCATGGACCACCAGAGAAGCCCAATAATGGGACTCTACCGTTCAATTTCTTTCTGGTTAGAGTGATAGCTTTGAAAGCCCAGTCTAGTTCCTTCAAAACGTCAACATCCTTGGTTAGTTTCTTCAAATCTTCAGGGATTCTTAATGGATCAGTAAAGTGAGGACCTTGCTTTTCGATCATTTCAACGTTCATACCCATGGCTTGCGGTATGACCAAGATATCACTGAAGATGATAGCAGCATCGATTAAACCATCGAAATGGTCGATAGGTTGGATGGTGATTTCAGAGGCGATTTCAGCATCTCTGCAGGTCTCGAAGAAATCACGACCAGCCTTGACTTCATGGTACTCTGGCAGGTAACGACCAGCTTGTCTCATGATCCACATTGGTGGTCTTTCGACTTTTTCACCTATATCATCTCAGTTAGTACATTATTTCTTGAGGAAGTGGCGGAAAAAACCACGCTGGAAAATGGGGAAACTCACCTCTTGCGGCACGTAGGATCAAGTCGTTCTTTAGTGGGGCGAATTCAGACATTTTGAGACACTGTAGAAGAGACGAAGACGCTTCGGGTGTGGGAAGTTTGCTACTTTTCTCCAAACACTTCAAAGCCGTCAACAAATTTAATCAAGCTTTTATCGGTAGGCGCCACAAGATCTTCCGGATCATTACATAATACGATAGTTGTGGATTATATAATCAGAAGAGCGTTAACATTGGTGAAATCATCTCGAAGGCGAAACTGTGTAGAAAAGCGCTGTTAAACTTCCCACAAAAATGGCTCTATTCCACTCAGAAGACGCAAGTGCCACCAAGCAGCTTCTCAACGGCTCCACCCTGATTGTTCCGGCCATTTCCATCGGCAACGTCCCACAATTGGCCGTGGATCTTCTCATCCATAACAACGACTTTTCCAAGGTCGCTACACTAAACGACGACTATCTGTTCCCTTTCGCTGCTCCTGTGGACTATTCAGATAAACCTGTTGAAGGCGTCTCTAGCGCTTTAGAGCTTTATCACGATAAGAAGCTGAATGTCGCCCTGATACAGCAAAGATCACCAATCATTGTGAACTTTGAAGCCAACTTCATTGAGTACCTGTCCACATTGATCAAAGAGCTAGGAATCAAGAAGGTGATCATTCTGGATTCAAATGAATCTTCAGTTGTCATTGATCAAGGCATCAACTTTGAAAAACCTATTGAGGTTTATCACAATAATGAACAGTCATCGCTAATTGAGAAATTTAAATCTTTGAATCTATCCCAATCTACAAAAGAGAATAAAGAGTCTACTCACTTTACAACGTTTGTGAACGAGTTAACTAAAAGCTTGGATGATATTGTGGTCAATGCCCTAGTGATGTTTGTCTATGAAGGTGATAACTTCCATGATGCTCATGTGTTGACGAATGAGGTCTCATTACTTCTGGATGTCGAACCTAAGAATTGGAAACAACCAAAGAGTTGGAGTGGTGTCTACGGTGACAGACCAATCCCGCTGGGTTTGGAAGAAGGTATTTACGGTTAATTGCTCTCTTTTTTGCTTCTTTTCTATTAATATACACAAAGTTGAAGAAGTTAGTTCTTCTTCCAAATGTTTTCAAAGTAATGTTTCACGAAGGCTAATGGATGATCTTCGTCCTTGGCACCCATACTGCCGATACCTGGTGAGAAACTTGTGATTGGCAGAACCAAGATGTCACTGACTAGTTTAGGAACTTCCAGCTTGGTGAAGTCCTTCCATGTGATCTTTGAATAAATACCCGATTGAACATAATCGTTGAAGTAAGTGAAGACAACATCGGTCCAGATACCAGCACCTGTCCACTCTAGAATATCTAAGTTGTTCTTAATGTCTAGTTCACCAGCCACTTTCTTCTCTAAAGTCTTTTCAGTGATCTTGGAGACGATTTCACGTAGAATTGGATGACCTGGTTTAGCTTGAATGGTCCATTGACAGAACTGTAGTCTTCTAGCATAGGTCTTTCTCCAATCTGGTGAGTCTGGGTCTGATTCAATACCGATGATCATACCGATTTCATTTGGTGAGACATTCTCTGGAATCCAGTTAGGGACAGGTTGTAATGGTAATGTGTCAACATCAGCGTAAATACCACCACGGGCTAATAGTAACAGGTATCTGAAGAAGTCCATTTTCAAGATGATGGAAGGTAGGGATTCATAGGCTTCAATGATTTCTGGGATGGAGACGTATAGGTAGTGGATAATGGCGTTTGAAGTGTCATCATTGAACAATTCGTGGACGAAACCTGGATTCTTGACAGCCCACTGGGTTTCACCTTCTTTGAACTTTTCACCAAATCTCCCATCGTTTAGACCGTACTTCCAACTCTGCCAGATATAGGCTGGGAACTTTCTGCTCTGATCGTAAGGGAATAGGAAGGCTAGCTTCTCACGTAGAGTAGCATCAGTAGGAGGACGTCTTAGTTCTTGGATTTTCTTTTCCAGCACTTTGTTATTTTCTTGTAATTCAAGAATACGCTCGTCCTGTTGCTTCAGTAGCTTATCGGCAATAGCCTCGAACTTGGCAGCGATCTCCTCTTCTTTGTTACTGTTGATGTTCAACAAGCTCTCATTAGGTAGCTGTTTCAGCACTTCTTGCAGGTCCGGAGTCTTGTTCGGAGACAGCTTCCATAGAAGCAGCAGCAGCCCCAAAATGGAGACGGAGATCACGATGGTGCGTCTCAGAAAACTGGATCTGGCGGCCATTTGCAGGTTTGTGTGTGTCTGGAGTCTGATGTTTTCATATTGGCATTTTTGGTTAATTTTGGATTTTCATTTTTTTTCGATCGCGTTCAGGAAAGTGCGGCGCCTACCGGATTTTGATCAGTATCAAAGATATGGACAGCTAGTGACTTTTCCTATTAAACTACACTTATTTGTCAATAAATGGTGTTTTATTGGTGATTTTGACTTCTTAAGTTAAAGAAATCTCACTCAAACATGTTTTTCAGAAGCTCCTGGCCCAACTGCCCGAAGAGATCCTCATAATGAAAGTCGTCTTGGTTGCTGACTGGCTGTATTTGTTCTGGCTGTGTCGCCCTCAGAGGCAGCTCTGTGAGCGAGAATGATTCCTTCTCTGGCTGTTGTGAGTCTAGTGCCTGCTGAGCAGGTTCTTGTGGTATCTGCGGCACTTGTGGAGTCTGCTGAACCGGTGTAACATTCTTGGACAGGTAATCAGATGCTGTGTTGCTCAAAGGTGCAAAGTCATTGACGAAGAATGAAGTATAGCCGTTATTTCCATGCTGGGTATACAGGGGAGTGTTCTCATTGAAACTTTGCAGGTCATTTCCCAAAGTTGTCGAGCTTGAACGTGATGAATTGTTTTGCAACTGCTCGTTATATTTCAACCCATTTTCGTATGCTGTCAAAAGGTCCTGTTCAATTTGATCATCGGCCGCCTGCTTTGGCTGACTCTTGACCCTTTGTGGATACTGAAACGCTTGGAGAGAACTATCAAAGACACTAACACCGTTCGATGGAGACTGAACTGCTGTTTCTCCCTGCATAAAACCTGTTGAATTTGGTGCTCTCATTGGCATCCTCTCCCTATATGTATTGACACTTTTCCTGGAGGATGTGTTGAAAGAAGATGCACCATAGTCAGTCTGGTTCCCCTGGTTGATAATGCTATTCTTGTTCATGCTGATTTTGAAGTTGTTCTGCAAAACATCTGAAGCACTTGCTGGCGCAACCAGTGCAAAGCCTTTACCAGATTTGACCCTCCACACTTCGTACTTGGTATTTGGATCCAGATGGATACACTTTCTAGTGCTACCACCTTTAGCTCTTCCATTCTTGTTTTCCACAGGTTGTTCATTCTCACAGACAATCTCTGGATTAGGCTTGAAAACCAACCTCAGACTTTCACCCTTATCAGCGGTCTTGCCCTGGCCCTTGATACTAATCAGTTGCTTGTTATAGTGGAGACAATGGGAAGCCCTGTGCCCTCGAATACACGATGCACAACCTACACGTTCGTTCTGGTACATCAACATCTTGATTAGCGTGTGTTTCGAGGCATCTATCTCTTGGTAAAGAGATTTGGGCACGGGAAATTTAGCCGCTATTTATCCTTTTTCGTGGGATTTGAACTATATTCACTCTTTGAGGGACATTTGTGTACGGTGGCAATAATCTTCTCATTTCTTTAATTTAAAAGTCTCATAAGCTCTGGTTTCTCTTACCAAATCTGGAATAAAGGAGTTCGAGAGTTCTTTTTACTATGTATCTCATGAGCGAGACCTTTGAAATTTACCTCTAGATCTCTAGATCCCAGTATTCCTCTCATGAGAGCTTATATATAAGGCCGTAAAGCCGGTTATACTGATCGCATGTTTCCTTTGAGCTATTTAACAATTTCTCAGGTGTTGTATAAAAGTGAGACACATCCCGCAGCTACTACAACTAACAATGTATACAAAAAACTTCAATATATGCAATTAATGGTAAATGACTCAACTTTGATCTATTCTGAATCGTTTTGTTCGTTGGAATCATCATTATTTTCCTGCTGATCGTCATTCTTTGTCTCTGTACCGTCAGCATGAGTGGATTTGTGTTTTCTAGTTCTCTTCCTCTTCTTTGATACTTCTGTGTTACTGTTCTTTTCTTTGTTATCGTCTTTCTTGGACTTTTTCTTGATACTCAAAGGATTTGGTTCCTTAGGACCCTTTCTCTTCTTCACCACTGGCTTATCTTCTTTCTCTTCAACACCAGTGCTGTTTAACCCACCAGTCAGTTTGGAGTTCTCTTTAGTTCTTGAAACTTGAGCACTGGCTTTACTCAATGATTCCATAACCATGACTGATCTGTTCATGTAAACCAATGGAACACCAGGGATCTTTCTTAGTGAATATCTCAGTCTTTCATTCTCGGTAGCGACGACGTATCTGTGTTTGTTTTCACCATCAATGTTAACAATAGATTTGATGCATTCATGAGATGGGATAGCTTCACGATGGTTACAACGACGTCTTTCGAAGGACTTTGCCAGATCGATGGCCGACTGGTTTTTGGTCATGTATAGTTCCTGCATGCAGCATTGTGTGATCATTGGCTTGACTTCTGCCTGGATGGTCCTGCTTAGACCTTTCTTCAGATCGAATGAGGCCTTATCACAGGTGAGAACAATTTGGTCGTCCACTATGACCTGGTACGGCTCTCTGAACTTGAAGGTGTGGTTGTACACCAGCATCTGCTTTCTGTAGGCCTTGGCTCTCTTCTGACGCATCGTGTGTGTGGCTGTGGCTGGGCTATAAGAGCTTCTTTCTTCGCCTTTTTCCACTGTCTCATCGCTTCTTCAGTTCTAGAAAAATTTTATGTCAAATCTTTGCACGGGCAAAAATGGCAGATTTGTGATTACGTAATTTTCCAAGGACCTGGAGACTAGGCTCAAGAAAAATTGAGACTCCACCATAAACTTTGGGGACTGAGAAAACTACTCTTCTAATACATAAAGAGCTCACTTACTCTCCATGGTTGCCTTGACCCCTACTCTATACGAACTTTATGGTGGTGCGCTAACCACTAAGCTGCCTGGTGGTCTTGCAGATGCTTCGAACTTCAGACAGGTCCCAAATACCCAAGAAGTCTTTGTCAACCAGTCTGAGAACACCACGGACTACAGACAGTTGAATGCTGACGATTCGATCATTTTCGATTTGATGGAGCGTGTGGAAGGTACTGACGTCGAAGCTATCAAGGAGCACTTTTCAGAAATCTCACAATTGAACGGTGTCCAAGAGTACAGACTGCTAACAGTTAAAGAAAACATTGAGAACAAAGTCGATTCCAAATCTCTCTTATCAATTGGTGTCGAACCAGCTTTCAAATGGGGGAGAGACGAGAAATCAACTCTAGTGGTGGTATTAGGTCTCATCAGATTGGAAAAGGTTACAACGGACGTCCTAATAACCTTCAATGTGCTGATCAAGAATCCTAAAGAACTTGAAGACTTGGAGAAGTTGAATGTTGAAGACTTTGAACAGGATCAAGAGAACTTGGCTTACAAGAGAATCAAGATCGCTATCACGACGGTGGAGACCGCCATCAATGAATTCCAAGTTGAGGATTGGAACTTGTTTGGGTAGATTTCTAATAAAGGTCTCATGGATTACTAGGAAAACTGCTCATGGTAGGTGTATAACTGGTGGTCTTGGTGCTCATAATTACCTTATTATGGAGCATTATATCACTGTGGCTACTTAATATTTCCCTCATATGGCTCAACTAATTGGGCTAGCCCTGCAATCGAAATCGAAATCGAAATCAGCTCGTTGAGAGCTTTATTACAAGCGCCTATAAAAGGAGTAGCTGGTTCTTGTTTCCTCCTTTCCTTCTTCTTACCTCTTCTTTATCCACTCAATAAGCTTTTTGAATTTATAAGAACTCTTACACAATGTCTGACAGTTATTCATTTGTTCCACTTGACCCAGCTTTCAACATCCACGCCGAATCTTTGAACGATGTCATCTTCGATGCTAACAAAGACAAATCCACTGCTATTTCCAAGATGAACGCTGGTGAAGTCGTTGGTAAATTCTTCTCAACACCTTTCAACGGTGCAGTTGGCTCTGCTCCACACTTTGAAGAATTTCCTAAACAAAGATCCTTCCCAGTTAAGAAGATGCGTAAATTGGATCTAAGAGCCCAGACTCCTTCTCAATTCTATTACCTGACCACTTGGATCTCGCCAATGGTTAGAGAGAAATCTGACATGGTTACTTTGGAAAAGGACGCATTTATGTTGAGACACCAAAAAGATGTGAACATGGATAAGATTTACAAACCTGCTAACATTAACTTTTCAAAGTTAGCCGACTACTTATCAGATCCATTCGAGCCAAACTTGAGCATGGATGATTTGGTCCTTGACTTGATGTGCCCTGTTGCTCAATTCATCGAACAGTACGAGTTTTGGAAATTACCTCGTGTGCCATTACCATTCATGTTTGTCAACGATATGGCATTAAAAGCCATGGCCTCCAAGAAATGCCACAAGTTCAAAGCCGGTGTTAGAAGTGCCAAAGAGATGAGACGTGATGCTGAATACAGTGACTTCAATGAACAATTCTCTCAATTTGGCTTGACCTATGGTCTACAGAAGGATGTTCCATTGATGAGATTTAAAGGCGAAAAGGAAACTAAACTTGATTATGCCTTCACTTATGCTGCCTGCGATGATAAGGAAGAACTAGATATTTTCACTTCTGCTATCATTGAAGTTAACCACCGTTTCCCAATCTTATACAAGAAGATCCAATCAGGTGGTCGTGTTACTCAAAACGAATTGATTGAATATCAAGCTAAATATTACTCAGTGATCCAAAAACTTGTTAAAAGTGCCTCAAGAAAAGCCATCATCATGGATTCCGAAACCGTGATCTTCTTAGAGGTTACTAGGGACATTGATGTCTCCACTGGTCATTTTAGAGTGCTACATTGCCAGATGGATATTGAAGACCAGGATCTAAGATATGCCATCTTTAACTTCATCACCGTCAATGATTTCTCCACTGAGATGAGAAGAAGATTCACCATCATGTACGCTATCAAGGACCTAGAGGACGGTGAGTGTGTCACTATGCTAAGACCTGATGATAACAAGGAGGCACATTGGAAGATGCATGAGGAAGATAATGATGTCAAGGAGAATCTTCCTCCAATGAGTAGTGATTAGAGATCCCCAGTAATTATAAATGTTTTGTTTGTTGAATACATTAGTAGCATAAAACATAGTATCGACATCGTGTATTCATTGGATCAAAGCCTAAAGACCATGCTTTGTTTGATACTCTTTCAAGATCCCCTGTAGTTCTTTCAATGTCAATGAAGGATTTGGATAGACTTTATACTCCTGCGAATCGTTAGTTTCTGATATCTGAGAGGCAAAACCCACACTTACTTCAGCCAAGTTGGAAAGGATCAGTTTCTTCAGATCTTCCTCTTTGTCCTCTGGTGTCTGGTATGGGGTAGGATTCTGAACTATCATAGCTATCGTGGAGACCACAATCAGCCCTGTGAAGAGGGACATAGCAATCGAGCGTGGTTTCTCAAGCATTCTGTCGAGCCTGGTCATTTTGACTGTACCAAATTGTGGAATATTGTTCTCTGAAGTTGATTGACTGTGAGTTGGCTCCCAAAGATGCTCCAAAGGTGGTTTCAAAACGTTCCAGAAAGTAGGGAGAAAGTTTATGTGTCAACTATTTCTGATTTCTTGCCAGGGCAACACAGCCTAAGAAAAAAATTAGCCGTAAACATTAGAAACAGTAAGCCAACCTCAAGAAAACACAGTCAAACCAGCCAGAAATGTCTTTGGACGACGACCTTCTTCGAGACTTGGAGAGTGAAAGTGACAGCGAAGAGGAAGAAGTTGAACAAGTCGAGAAACCAGCGAAAAAAGGGTCCCAAAATGCCTCGAAAGACGAAGATGGCGATGTGCAAATGGATACAATCAATGAACAGCTGACCACATTGGCACAAACAGGGAGAGAAGTCACCACGGCTGATCTACTGGAGCGCATTGAAATTGAAAATGTCGCTGATATCACCAAACTTTCGAAACTAGAACACAAGCTAGAACCAATCGTCACCCAAATTGATGAGTTTATGACAAAACTTATCTCAAAGAAAACAGAGTCTGACTTCCTGATATCGGTCAATGAACTATCCACAGAAACAAACAATGAGATCAATGTGATATTTGACTACCTTAAGCATCATTATGGTAAGAGATTTCCTGAACTGGAATCATTAATACCCAATCCAATTGAATATGCCAAAGTTGCACAGGTACTAGGTAATGGTCTTGAAGTCAATGAAGATTCTTTACAATTTCTTTCTAAGGAGAAGATCCTTGTGCTCACAATGTCCACTATTCAGGCCAAGACTGATAATCCACTCCTCTCAGATTCCCAACTTCAGAATGTTCAAGGCACAATTCACCTATTGCTAAAACTAGATGAATACAAAGACAAGATATCATCCTACGTTTCATCAAGACTTGCTGTGTTTGCCCCTAATATCACGGCCATTGTCGGCTCTACAACTGCTGCTCAATTATTCTCAGTTCTTGGTGGTTTGGAAGGTCTTGTGCGCACGCCTTCATGCAATATCCCTTCATTGGGTTCTAAGAGAAGCATAGGAATAGGGTTTGGTCAAAGTGGTATGAGACAACAGGGCTTTCTGTACTATTCAGATCTGATACAGTCGGTTTCGCCAGAATTGAGAAAGCAGGCCATGAGAATCACAAGTGGGAAGCTATTGTTAGCTGCAAGAATAGATTATTCCGGTTCCAAAGACAACACACAAGGTTTGAAATGGAGGAAAGAAATTGAAGAGAAGATTGCAAAGTTAGAAGAACCACCTGAAAACTCAGCTACGAAGGCACTTCCTGTCCCTGTGGATCGAAAATCCAAGAAGAGGGCTGGTAGAAAGTACAGAAAGTTGAAACAACGTTATGAGGCTTCAGAACTGCGTAAAGCCCAGAACAGAGTTGAATTCGGGAAGCAGGAAACAACAGTCATGGATGCATATGGTGAGGAAGTCGGTCTGGGTATGACTCGTTCTTTAGGTGCCATGCCTGTCAATGTCAACACCAAGGCCAAAGTCACTAAGGACATGAAGCGTCGTTTGGAACAGAGCAACAACTCTGGCGACTTGTTTAACCAGGACTTCATCAACCTTCCGGTCCCAGACGCAAAGAAGAAGAAGACTTAATACAAGCTCTGAACTGAGGCGCGTTTGTAGTCTCGAGTGGCGCCAATATTAACAGTTAAGAGACCCGCGAATTTTCCCGGTACGGCCACTCCATCACCAACTTTTGAGGAAAATTCAAAAAAGTTGCCACTTTTGTGTCCACAAAGTCTCTCAAAGCAGCTCACAACAATCCAATTGCCGCCCGAAATGTCCGAAATTGAGGTTGACTCCCCTTCGCCTGCTCCACAAGCCCAGAATGAGATCGACGAGAGTCTTTACTCGCGTCAATTGTACGTCTTGGGGAAGGAGGCCATGTTGAAGATGCAGAACTCCAACGTGCTAATCATTGGCCTGCGCGGCTTGGGTATCGAGATCGCTAAGAACGTCGCCCTAGCCGGTGTCAAGTCCTTGTCGCTATATGACCCAAACCCTGTCGAATTGAGAGACTTGTCCACCCAGTTCTTCCTGACTGAACAGGACATTGGTAAGCCAAGGGCCAAGTCCTCAGAGGCCAAACTAGCAGAGTTGAACTCCTACGTCCCTATCTCAGTCGTCGACGAGATCTCAGAGGCCACCCTGGCCAAGTTCCAGGTCATTGTCGCCACAGATCTAAGCTTGGAACAACAAGTTCAAATCAACAACTTCACACACGCCAACAACATCAAGTTCATCGCCGCTGACGCCAGAGGTTTGTTCAGCAACGTCTTTGTTGACTTTGGTACCGACTTCACCATCATTGACTCAACTGGCGAAGAACCATTGACCGGTATTGTCTCAGACATCGAATCTGATGGTACTGTGTCCGTGTTGGAAGATAGCAGACATGGTTTCCAAGATGGTGACTTTGTCAAGTTCACCGAGGTTGATGGTCTAGATATCAACGACGGTCAAATCTTCAAAGTTGAAGTCCCTGGCCCATATGCCTTCAAGATTGGCGATGTCTCAAAATACGGTACTTACAAGAAAGGTGGTCTATACACTCAAGTTAAAGTTCCACAAAAAGTCTCATATGAAAAATTGGCCGACCAATTGTTGAACCCTGAGTTCCTATTCTCAGATTTTGCCAAATTTGATAGACCAGCTCAATTACATTTAGGTTTCCAAGCTCTACACCAATTTAAAGAACAAACTGGTCATTTACCAAGACCATTCAATGAAGAAGATTTCAACCAATTCAACCATCTGGTCAAGAACTTGGCCACTCAAACCAAATTTGAAGGTGACCTAAACGAAGATTTATTGAAAGAATTATCCTACCAAGCCACTGGTGATATCCCAGCTGTCGTCTCATTCCTTGGTGGTTTAGTTGCCCAAGAAACTTTGAAAGCTTGTTCAGGTAAGTTCGTGCCAATCAAACAGTTCTTATACTTTGACTCTCTAGAATCATTACCAAGTGATTATCCAAGAAATGCTGATAACACTAAACCAATCAACTCACGCTATGATGCTCAAATTGCAGTCTTTGGTCTAGATTTCCAACAAAAGATTGCCAACTCAAAGACTTTCTTGGTCGGTTCTGGTGCCATTGGTTGTGAAGTTTTGAAAAACTGGGCCTTAATGGGGTTAGGTTCCGGTCCAGAAGGTCACATTACCGTTACTGATAACGATACCATTGAAAAATCAAACTTGAACCGTCAATTCTTGTTCAGACCTAAAGATGTTGGTCAAAACAAGTCTGAAGTTGCTGCTAGAGCTGCCATTGCCTTCAATCAAGATCTAGCCGGTAAGATTGAAGCTAAAGGTGACAAAGTTGGTTCTGACACAGAAGATATCTTTGACAATGCTTTCTGGGAAAGCTTAGATTTCGTCAACAATGCCTTAGATAACGTTGACGCTAGAACATACATTGACCGTCGTTGTGTCTTTTTTAAGAAACCATTGATTGAATCAGGTACTTTGGGTACTAAAGGTAACACTCAAGTTGTTGTTCCAAGATTGACTGAATCATACTCTTCTTCACAAGATCCACCTGAAAAGGCCATTCCATTATGTACATTACGTTCATTCCCTAACAAGATTGACCACACTATTGCTTGGGCTAAATCTGTCTTCCAAGGTTATTTCACTGAAGCTGCTGAAAATGTCAACTTATACTTATCTCAACCAAACTACATTGAAGCTTCTTTGAAACAAAATGGTGATGTTAAAGGTACTTTACAACAAATTGCTGACGCTTTGAACAACAGACCGTACTCTTTCGAAGACTGTATCAAATGGGGTAGATTAGAATTTGAAAAGAAATTCAACCATGACATTCAACAATTATTGTTCAACTTCCCAGCTGATGCTACCACTTCTACTGGTGCTCCTTTCTGGTCTGGTGCTAAACGTGCACCAAAGCCATTGGATTTTGATATCAACAACCATGATCACTTCCACTTTGTTGTCGGTGCTGCTAACTTGAGAGCTTTCAACTATGGTCTAAAGGGTGACCAAGGTGAAGCTGACAAAGCATTCTACGAAAAAGTTTTGAGTGAACTAACCGTTGAACCATTCAAACCACGTTCTGATGTTAAGATTCAAGTCAATGATGAAGATCCAGATCCAAATGCTCAACAAAACGTTGAAGCTGATGAACTGCAAGCCATTGCTGCTTCATTACCACAACCATCAACTCTAGCCGGCTACAGATTGAACCCAGTTGAATTCGAAAAGGATGATGACACCAACCACCACATTGAATTCATCACTTCTGCCTCAAATGCTCGTGCTCTGAACTACCAAATCGAAACTGCTGATGCTCAAAAGACTAAGTTTATTGCTGGTAGAATCATCCCAGCTATTGCTACCACTACTGCTCTAGTCACTGGTTTAGCTCAATTAGAATTATACAAAGTTGTTGATGGCAAGACCAAGATTGAAGACTACAAGAACGGTTTCGTTAACTTGGCTCTACCATTCTTTGGTTTCTCTGAACCAATTGCTTCACCAAAGGGTAAATACAACAACAAAGAGTTTGACAAGATCTGGGACAGATTTGACATCAAGGGTAACGTTACTTTGAAGGAAATCATTGACTACTTCCAAGAAAAGGAAGGTCTAGAAATCACCATGTTGTCTTACGATGTTTCATTATTATACGCCTCTTTCTTCCCACCAAAGAAGGTTAAAGAAAGACAAGGCTTAAAGATTACAGATGTTATCAAGGAAGTCACCAAGAAAGATGTTCCATCCCACGTTAAGACTTTGATCTTGGAAATCTGTGCCGATGATGAAAATGGTGAAGATGTTGAAGTTCCTTATGTTACTGTTACTTTATAAGTCTGATCAATTGTACGAAATGAGTTTTAGATATACTTGTAGCTTTAATTTGAGTAATATTCATTGAGATACTAGTTCATACCAGCTGTGACAATTCTATAGAATTCACCCCTTCTTTGGAATAGGCTGTCATAAGAACCCTGTTCAACAATTTCACCGTTCTTCATTGTAACAATTCTATCAGCAACTTTCATCATCTCTTCTGTGTGTGTAATCATCACAATTGTCAAGTGTTGGAATCTTTGCTTGACCAATTGTGCAATCTTGTAAGAGTTTTCAGAGTCTAAGGCAGAAGTACATTCATCCAAGATCAACAATTTAGGTTTTTTCAGCAGAGCTCTAGCAATTGATAATCTTTGAGCTTGGCCACCAGAAATCAAAGACGTATCAATTCTTGAATGTAAACCATCTGGGAGAGACTCCAGAAATTCATCTAATGAGACCATCTTGATAACTTCGAGTGCTTCAAATTCTGTGGCGTTTTCCAAACCATAAGTCAAATTCTCAAAGATGGTACCGTCAAAGAAGGTGGCTTTCTGATCAACTAATGAGATGTGTGATCTCAGAGAACCAGTCTCGATGTCATTGATGTCAACACCCTGGAAGAATACCGACTCTAGAGAAGTGGCAAAGAGTCTAGTCATCAGTAAAGTCAAAGTCGATTTACCAGAACCTGATTCACCAATAATAGCAATGTGTTCGTTCTTTTGGACCCTGAATGAAACATTTTTGAGCACTCTTTGACCTGGAACGTATGAAAAGTTGACCTTATGGAATCTCAAAACATCATCTTGACTGGAATTTGATAGATAGACATCGCCTGAATTTTCACATTTGGCCTCTTCTAGCTCTAAGATCTTGAAGATGTATGAGCCTGCTCTTTGGCCTCTGGAGATATCTGGAATCTCTGACATCAACTCAGCACAACTCATTATGGAGAAGATCAATAGAACAAATGTTTCCATTAGTTGTGACACAGTATAGTCACCCTTACCAACCAGCTTCATACCGTAGTATAGCAAGATACCTTGAACAGTGTAAGTCAACAAACTAACAATAGCAACACCCATACCAGTGATGATAGCTCTCTTTGTGGCAACTTTTGATAGCACAGCCATTTTCTCTTCAAACTTCACATGGAAATATTCATCTAATTTCAAAGTCTTGATGGTCTTGATACCTTGAACAATCTCATAAAGTTGAGTCTCTAAGTCAGCAACAGCGTTCTTGTACTCATTCTCTGACGTCTGTAACAAACCAGCGTATAACCCAGTAGTGAGTATGAAGAGTGGAACCAAAGAAAGACAAACCAAGGACAATTTCCAGCCTCTCACAAATGCCCAAATTAGACCCAAACTGGCTAGAATGATGATGGTTGATAAGACACTTAGGAAATGGGAAACCAAACTTCTCAAGTCTCTGGAATCGTTCATGATCAATGTGTTAACCTCAGATGGCGTATTGTTTTTAGAACCAAACCATGAGATTGATTGTTTGGAGATGGACTTGAAAACAGTCTTTCTCAATGCAAAGATCCAAAGTTCACTAGAGTAATCTAGAAGGAAGTTCTTCAAGAATGTGGTGGCACCATCAGCGACAGCTAGACCAATAACAATAAGCGACCATTTCAAATTGTACGAAGATGAACCAATATCAGAGTCCTTTTGCTTGATGATACCTGACATAAGCTTAGAAAAGCAGTATGAAAAGACTGGATTGACACCACCAGATAAGATTGAGAAGATGATACCAAGGGAAAGAATATGCTTTTTTTGAACAGTGGCAAACATCTTTCTGATAATCTTGTTGATTGGAGTAAGGTCAGGGCGCTCATTTTTCTTCTCGTCAGACTCTTCTTTCACCTCCTCTAGCTGCTTCTCCAAATCAGGTTCAGCCCTCTTGTTTCTTCTTGCTGGTCTTCTGTTCATTGATAGATCTTCAAAATCAAAATGTGATAGAGCATTGAAAGTTGAAGCCAAGTCCATTGAAAACCTGTTGAGTTTATTGAAGTTACCAATATGCTCAATCTTTTCAGGGTCGACACCTTGGTGGATCTTTTCAACGGTGGTTTCTTGAAGGGAAATCAACTGCTTAAATTTGCTATTTTGAGCTTCTAGGTCACGTCTAAAGCCATTTTCTTTCACTTCACCATTCTCCATCAGATAGACATAATCATCTTGACCAATCTGACTCAATTCATGGGTAAGGATAATTGTTGTTTTACCTTTTCTCCAAGTTTTCACAGCTTCAATAACCAACTCTCTTAAGACGATATCCAAGGCGGACACAGATTCATCAAGAATCAAGATAGGAGTATCTCTAATTCTGGCTCTGGCTAACGCAACTCTCTGCTGTTGACCACCTGATAATTGAATACCATTGTTACCAACTAGAGTTTCCAAACCTTCAGGCAAATCACGGATAACTTCTTTCAGCAAAGACATCTGTAGCGCTTCTTCGATCTTATCTTCTTCGTTGTCAAATGGGTTTCTTCTTCCCATCAAGATGTTGTTTTTAATTGTATCATGAAATAGAGTACAACTCTGTTCAACCAAAGTGATGTTATCAGTCAGCCAATCATTACTAACATCATGAACATTAAAACCATCAATTTCAACACGACCCTTGGAAGGCTTGTAGAAGTTCAGTAATAGGTTTGATAGGGTGGATTTACCAGAGCCAGAACGACCGACCAAGAAAGTCAATTCACCTTTTGGAAAATGCAAAGTCACGTCCTTCAACACTTTGGTTTCCTTTCTAGTTGGATAGGAAAACTCAACGTTCTTGAGCTTAATATCACCTTGACATTGTTCTGGGTATAGGAGAATGTTTTTCACATCGTCAATGTTGATTTTCTTGTTGAACTTGGTCTTCTTTGTGACATTGGCTTGCAATTGAAGGAAATTCTGTAACTTCTCGATTGAAACCTTGGCCTTTTGGATAGTGACAATCTGAGGCAGCATGCCTCTGAACTTTTCACCGACCATCAAACATGAACTGAAACAGGTAAGAACATCAGCAACTGAAGCGTTTCCTTTGCGGACTTGTGAAGACCCAAACCAGAACCCTTGAACAAACATGCATAGCATGATAGCTCTCAAAGTCCCAAGATTCAAACTGGTAGATAGGGCTAATTTGATGAATGCTCTCTTACAAAGCTCAATTGAATTTGTGAATCTGAAAAGCTCCTTGTCTTGAGTTCTGAATAAACGAACTAGTTTTGCTGACGTTAAAGACCAATCAAGAACCTTAGCTGCCTTTGCTGTCTCTGTGTTTTCGAGAAGTGTATATTTCTCAATCAACTTAGCAAACACAAAAGACAAGATAGAAATCAATGGGGTAGATGCAAGCATGACAAGCGTGACAGACCATGAGTAATAGAATGAGGTACCAAGCAAGGCCAGAATGGCAACAAAATCTTGTAAAACCAAAGCTGTTGATTCAGAGTTACCAGCTCTTAGTTCCTCGACGCATCTGTTCCATTGCGTTAGATCACCCATAATTTGGTCGTTGGAGTCATACCAAGTAACTTCTTTCCTCAAAAAGGTTGTCAACATCAGTTTTCTAGCTCTAGCACCATGTCTTTCACCAATCAACATCCAACAAGAAATCATAGTCCAAATGAGAGCAACACCACCAGCACCCAAGGCGATCAAAGACATTGTTGATAGTGTGATATTGTGCATGTACTCTCTGTAGTTCTCATAGTCACCGTTGGCAAAGTTTGAAAGCACATCAAATACTCTACCCATCAAAATGGCAGAGATAGCTGGGGACAAAGCACCAAGTATAGTTGACAAAAGAGCTATCACAACCAGCAAAATATCTTCCTTCTTATACAGCATGTAGATTTTGGCCTTCCTTATATCAGAGTCATCTTCAGCTGCGGAATCAAGTGTCTCATCGTGTTTGATATCCAGGTCGTATAGTTTACCATATGTGGAGCTTGACTCGATGGTAGTTGGGGAAGGGATCGTGGCCATTGTGATGTTGGAGGGTTTCCATAGCAGAGAAGAAACGAAGTTTGAGGTAAATTTTTCGATAGATATCAGATTCCAGCATGCCAGATCTTGAACCAAACCTCAAAACTTGATTGTGTATGCAAGGAAGTTGTGTCAACTGGAATTTCCTGTTTGGGCGAAGACAATGGAGGCCTGGCATGGAATGGCTGCAAAATCAGCATGGAGAGCCCCATGGCTCTGTGAAAAATGTGTCAGCGGACCAGAAGTGTCTGCGTTAGTGTGCAGAGCGTGTTATTGTGACTGAGAAACTGTAGTTTGTGCACTTTGTGTGTGTTTTGTGTGTTGTTGTTAAGGAGAAGGTTGTCCACAAAACCAAAATTGATAGACTTTTCCGCGAACTCGTTCTGTGCACGGATTTAACGTTAAATCCGTCACCCCAAACAATTATCACATGCGGCAAACGAAAAAGCTATAAAAGCCACCAAGAAACGCTGATTTCTGATCTCAGCGTCTGCAAGATCACACGACAGTATCAACCCAGTATCAACCCAGCATCAACCCAGCATCATGTCCTTGCAGCAAGCCTCAGACGTATTCAACCAGCTTTGTTCCGAGGTCGACATCTCCAAACAGTCTTACCAAAGTATGTGTCACTTGATGGCTCCTCGAGAAATCAACATCCTACTAACTGCTCCAAACAGTCGCTTTGGCATCAATTACGTTCAATCCAACATTCTGGAACATTGTGGCTAGAACTGAGTACAACACACACTTCCTAACCAAGATTGCCGGTGGTGCTAGACGTGGTTGCTACTTACTGGCATTGACTATCTTTTCCCTAGGTTTGTTCAGAGACTGGCTGTTTGAAAGAGCGTTGAGAGAGCAAGTCACCTCCAAGATTCTAGATACACAAACTTTCAAGGCGTTAGGGGTCGTCTCATTTGGCCTTGGTAACTTGTTCGTCCTGACCTCTATGTGGGCACTTGGTGTCACAGGCACCTACTTGGGTGATTATTTTGGTATCTTGATGGATGAGAGAGTCACCGGTTTCCCGTTCAATGTTTTGGACAATCCAATGTACGTTGGTTCTACACTATCCTTCTTGGGTACTTCCTTGTTCCTTGCTAAGCCAGCTGGTCTGTTCGCAACTTTAGTTGTTCATTTGTTATACTCCATCGCACTAAAATTCGAAGAACCATTCACCGCCAAAATTTATGCTGAAAAGGCCAAACTTGAATCAAAGAAGCTATAGGTAGCAAAAAATAAACACTTCAACTTGACAGTAATGTAGTTTTGGTTCAATTTGTACACAGGAGCCAGGGGGGGGGCTGGAAGAAAAAAAATGTCTAAACTTTGCCCACTATGGGAATTGAACCCATGATCCCCGCATTACGAGTGCGATGCCTTACCACTTGGCCAAGGGGGCACAGACTCTGCGCGAATACTGTCTTTGGGGTACTCGAGTTTTCACTTTTCTCCAAAGTGTTACCCGGCCTACCAATTAGATATTCACCTACTTCTAGGGGACTTTTATAGTGGGCCTAAAGGGGAGATAAGAGATGATAGTTCGAAGAACGTTCAGGTATCTAGACTCGTCACTCTGGTGACTTGTAGACGGTATTCCAGAACTTGAAATATTGATATTGGTGCATAATTTATTAGTTCAAATACCGCGTCCAAGATCTCATAAAGATGATGTTCAGCTAGTGCCCAGTCCCTAGCTACCCAGACGTACGTAGTTCTAGTCCCCAGACGTACATAAGTGCAAATTTATAGTTCTGGAAGGCTGAAGCTTAAAAATTCATGCAGATTAATAAACTTAACATTTTGTGTGCATTATGCGAGGCATGCGGTACCCAATCGCTACCGGTGATCTGATCATGTTTCTTCAAATCTTATCGGTGTTTACCATCAATTAATGGCCTAGTCCACGAAGATTACTACCACTCAATGGTATTCGATGACTAGGTTAAACGTGCACGTTCAATTTGTTCAATGAAATCATGAGGTGTCAATGTAACTAAGTTGAGCTCAGATGGTCTAGAAACTAGCTTTATAGTACTGGCGCCGATAATTTGCTCGAGCTGACTCATAAATATATTTTAATGTCAGCTCATCTAGTCTCTCTGATAACACAGCTTGTAGAAGCTCCTGGATGCGCTAGTGTTGGACTAGTCTTCTTCCAGTTTTTTAAGGTTTCATATATAGGTTCCATGCGACGCAGTCGGCCCTACGCCAGATCGAAGCTCATCGATTTTAGAGTTCTTCACAACTTAAACTTTAAAATGTAAGCATTGTTGCATGTGCTAAATACAAGATACAGCAGAGACTAGAACTCTATTCATTGAACCTTGGACTAAGCAATAGGAAGACCTGGCCTAGTCTTGGATTTAGGGTCTTGGGTCTGGACTCTGAAGCCTAGTCTTTACGATCTGATTATCAGTGGGACTAGCACAATCGAGGTGGTGGGAGTAGCGTATGAGCACTGGTTGTTAAAGTAGCATATAGGGAGCAGCTGAACGATTGTAAGCTCTGCAATTGCCATCATCATGTGTTGACAACCAGATCAATATAGTAGCTGGTCGAGCCAGCTGGTATTCAATATTTTGAGGTGCTATAAGCGGTAGTACTTACTTAGAATTTTCCTCAACTACGTCTTACCTATACCACATTAATGTCATTAACTTTATTAATTGATTGTGATATTTCGCCTGGGTTATCATAACTCTAGCTTAAAATGGCTCTATTATTCAGCTCTGCAATTTGGTAGACTGCAACCGTGTTGGCTCTGTTAATTACGACTAGTTATTAGTAGCACCGTGCTATGAGTAGACTGCTGCCTGCAGTTTTCAGAAAGTCTATCAGCACCACCCTAGCTTGTTAAAGTAATGTAATTAAAAAAAACAGTTCAGCAGGTATCGACATGTACCATTTATCATCTATCAAACGATTTAACATAATTCGACCGACAACATGTTATTCGGCCTCATGAGTTGGTCAGCCATCTTGGTTTTTTAGAGCCGATAAGCTCCGTCCCACTTTAATTTAGAGCTGCCCGTGGGCAATTCATTCTCCTTCACGTGTTCCTTGGAATAGTACGGCATCTTTAAATTGACAACAGGTTCGAATTGTAGGCAGCCAAAGTTCAATTACCGAGATTTTTTGAGCGTACTCTTTAATGACGTATGCTACCCCTGACAACTGTAAAATTAAATCTTTAACAATAGGGTACAGCCACTTGATCTGAAGCCCCTTTGAAAGCGGATATTTGGTGACAGAGAGATAGCGTCGGCAATTGCATTGTCTGAAACCGATATTATTATTCCAGATAAGACTTGAGCTCCAGAAACTAAGTGTCAGGGTCTTGGTATTCTTGGGAATTTTTATTCTACAGTTCACTGGCACCTGGGGGGGCCTAACTCAACTGTAGACTCGAGTTTTACGATGCTAATATCGCCACAGATAGGGTCTACAACCGACAATGGTCACTCACCACGGGGTCTTGCCCGTTTTGGGAGTAGCAGCTGGCAGTAAAATGTATAAATAGCCCACGAGGGAACTTGCTTCGGTAAGCTTTGACTTCTCAAAGACCATCAATTTCAACTATCACTAACATGAAGTTAACTACTTTGCTACTGTCTGTTCTACCACTAGGTTTCGCTGTTGCTGATAACATCGATGACTACCTCCAAGCCTACTATGATGGTGACTATGCTGAAGCCTCTGAAGAAGCAATTGACATTGCCACTTCCCTAGCTGCAAGATACACCATCACTGATGAAGCTAGTCTGAGAAGTTCCTTATCCAAGGTCCTCGTTTCCAGAACTTCAACTTGGACTCCCTCAGAGGCAAACAGTGACTACTATAGTGATGAATACTCATACAGTGATGACGACTCATACAGTGAGGTCTACATTACTGAAAGTTATTCTGACTTGAGTTCTGATTCTGGGATTGTCACTGCTTTAACTAGTGCTGCTGAGAGTGCTTCAAAGGTCGCTAGTTCCTCAGGGAGTGGTAGTGGTAAGAGTTCTGCTTCTGCTTCTGCTTCTGCTTCTGCTTCTGCCTCTTCCAGTGCTAAATCCTCAAGTGCTGCTTCAGCTAGTGGCTCGGGCTCTGCTGCTTCATCTGCTGCTTCAAGCTCCAGTTCTGCAGGTGGCGAAAGCATTAAAGCTGGTGGTTTGGGCTTACTACTGGTTGGTTCCTTAGGTGCCTTGTTTTTGTAATGTTTCAATCTATGACTTCTTCCTTTATACCGCAGCTTGTGTACAATCTTTTTGCTCTCTTCAAGATTACTAGCTGAGTAATTTGAAACTTCAAAAGATTTCACTGATAAAGGGTAATCATCTGAGTGGTAATTGAATTAGCTTAGAGTAGCTACGTCTTCAAAGTAGATCTGACTAAAGAATATAACATTATCGACAGTACCGAAACTGGTAGAGGAGTATAGCTAACAATTATTGATTTCACAATAAGAAGGCCACAGCAACAGCTAGTAAGCCAGCGTTCAGTTCGTTAGCTCCAGCAGAAGATGAACTAGTGAGAGCGCCTGAGGAAGAATCTGAAGTAGCGACTGACTCTGAAGTAGCCGTGTTGGTAACAGCACTCTGTGGGGTTCTGCGTGTGGTGGTTGCTTCACTGGTAGATTCACTGTTTATGCCGGAAGACTCTTCATCGTCACTGGTAGATGAACTCGTTCTGTCAGAGCTTCTGCTTGCTGTTGTGGAGGTGACCAAAGTGGTTCTTGAACTGGAAGCTCGGCCGGTAGAAGAGATTTCTATCTTCAGTGACATCGGTTGGATCCGCATAGTAAGTATTTGTTGGCTCCCAGGTTTCAATTCTTGATGAGAGAATGGCCTCCAACGTAGCAGAAAGCTCATATTCATCAGTGATGGAGTATTCATCGGCAACTGAGTTGGCAATATCGTAGGCTTCATCTGAGGCAGCAGCATCATCCCCGGCATCCAAAGCATCCAAGTAAGCATCAATGTTGTCTTTAGCTGACTCTGAGCCAGTAGCAGAAGCGATGGTTGTAGAGGAAGGGACCAAATCGTCATCAGTAGGATAAGCGTAGTAGGTGTTTGTTGGCTCCCAAGTTTCAACTCTTGGGGAAAGAATAGCTTCCAAAGTAGCTGATAGTTCGTATTCATCTGTGATTGAATATTTGCTGGCCACAGATGTTGCAATATCGTAGGCTTCATCAGAGGCAACCTCATCGTCGCCAGCATCAAGAGCATCCAAATAGGCATCAATGTTGTCCTTTGGACCAGCTTCAGTGACACTAGCTGAGGTAGATGCGGCTCTAGAAGTAGCAGAACTCTTTATTGAGGTTGTACCCGTCTCTGTGATTGACTCTAGGTCTGTTTCTGCTGCACCGGCATAGTAGGGGTTGGTAGGGTTCCAAGTCTGGATTCTGGAGGAGATGATGGATTCCAAAGTAGCAGATAAATCGTATTGGTCAGTGATAGAGTCCTCAGCAGCAACGGATGTAGCAATGTCAACGGCTTCTGAGCTTGCAAGATCATAATCACCGGCATCTAGAGCATCTAGGTAGTCGTCAATGTTGTCTGAGGTGACGGTTTGAGCCAAGCTGGCTAAGATAATTGGCAGGAAGTGGGTCCTCATTGTTCTCGGAGTGTTGTGGGGTACAGCATCCTGTGTTCTGTAAAAGATGGAGTCTAGACGGTTCCTTTATATACCATTTCTTCCTGGCCACTGCCCATGCCAACGTGCTCCCCTGAATGGATGGATGGTAAAGGGTCTCGAAATAATATTTCTGCAGAGAGGGGGCGATTGTGTGACAATTCCTGGTCTTTTGAAGGAAAAACCTCCTGAGCTCATCTGGGTTCCATCATGTTAAGCTCCACTAGACTGTCTCGACACCACACTCCACGAGTCAAGGGTCTTCAATTGGCAAGTTGACGGCGAAAAGCGACTAATTTCTCTATCAGATTCAATAACAAGGTCTTCAGATTCGATCAAAGATTTTCACTGTTGGCCGGCTGTATAAAAATTATCTGAAGTACTACGCGGGCACAGCCATTGATCACGACTACACTATAATAATTGCATGCCGCAAATTAGTCGCTTACTAAGAGCGACGGCAAATTGTTCATTCAGTTTTAACGGTCACCATCAACCGCCAAACACTGTAGATCACAGAGCTCTCGGCTATGTACGTCATTGTTTTTGACCTAAATTCCCGGGTAATTTGATAACTAGTCATACCTTCTTCACGTGGTATAGCCCAAAGAAGAACGATGTTGTCTACCTCAAGTATGTAAGTGTCACTCAGGTTTTACACCCAGTAGTGGCTACTGCTTTCACCTCAGTAGATTGATGATTGGAGGGTGCCTGCAGGCATCCTTTTTCGTCAGATTCAGCTAAAGATTCTTTTTAGCAAGCGTTAAAATGACAGCCGTAAAGTAGGGTTTAAGTCTTGTATATACCACCAAATATCTCTCATGTGCCCTTCATTAGCCCCTATGCCGTATGTTCCTGCTTTCTTGAACGTCTGAAGTTCCTCATTCCTCAAATTGCGCTCATAAGCCTTGTGTTTCGCTAAATCCTACGACACTTTCAGAGGTGTTCCGACTCTTATTAGCCAAATATGGATTTCTGTGAAATCTGGCTACACGAAGATGGCAAGTAGCTCAGTATCCCGCTTCTTTCTCAGCCATTACCTATAGGAGAATTTTGGAGCTTTCATTTGTCTCAAGGCCTTAAATTCTAGGTCGTCCCTTGTAAGCCACTTTGCTTTCCACCACGATGATCTTGTAAGCCCTGCATTCAAACGTGTAGAAACAGAAAGAATCTGGGGTTCTAGATTCATGAAATATACTCTATTAATAGCAAGGCTCGATGCGTGTGCAAGGGGTGATTTAAAAATAGAGACTTTGATCTTAAGTATATAAAGAGGTTGGGAGCCACCTAAATCGTCTGGTCAGTCAATGACCAAGAAGTTATATAACAACAGACGACCACTCACTAATATGCAATATTCAACACTCAACCTTCTATTTCTATCATTATTGGCTTCCTTCGTCTCCATAGTCTTCTCACTGGATGTTGTTCGTGAGGTCGATGTTAGTTCTTCTAATTCCACCAATTCCACAGGGTCAGTCTACACCAACTCCACTTCCACTAACTCTACCACCTCAGGAGTCTCCTCTGATGCTTCTGGCTCAGTCACTCTGCTTGTCTCCTCCTCATCGACTGATTCCTCAGCTGCCACCTCCACTAGTTCAGGTAGTGGTTCATCTTCCAGTTCAAAGGTTAGCACAGCCTCTGGTGCTGCCGTGAAAATTGGTACCGGCTCAATGGTGGGTTTGTGGATGGCTGGTATTGTTTTACTATAAGTCTTTAATGTGGTGGCTCCTGTATAGACTCCTATAGATCACAATTAACTTCAAATATTCCGCTTCCATAATGCGTAAGCACTAGCCGTTACGGGGGTTTATCCGAAATGACGTCATAAGTTTTCAAAAAGTGACACAAAATGAGAAGATGTTGTTATAACTTTCTGGTGGTCTTGAAGCTTTCAGTGTTCAAGATCTGGTTACAGTGGTTTCGGGCAGCTGTGTCTCAATTTACACAGATGAATATATTTATCGTCCTGAGCCGCAAACTGTTTTGTGTTCATTCATGAAACCACAAAAACCAGCTGTTGACACAAAACCCCACCCTGGCTATAAAAAGGATTACAATTCCTGTTTTGACCATTCGACATTTCTTTCTTTCAGTCATTATGGATTTGCCAAAGAACGATTGTTTGCTACTAACATCGCTGCTGTGCTGCCGCTCCTGTTCCTTTCATGGTACTTTTGTTGTGCTGGTCATTCTTCCGTATGGGCTACTCTCAAGAGTTACTGCTAGCTTAGTTTTACATAGTTTCCAGTTCGTTGACTTGGTTGGTCTTTTAGATGGTTGAAGCTGTTCCATCTTGGCCATGCCAAACAACTTCTCTTTCTGTAGCTTGTAGCTTGTAGCTTGTAGCTCCTGGATCGTGGCTCCAGCCTCCAGGCCCTGTAGCCCGTAGCCCGTAGTCTGTAGTCTGTAGTCTGTAGTCTGTAGTCTGTAGTCTAGACGCTGTAGTCGCTGTAGCCCTCGGATTCCTTCCCTCGACTTAGGGAAGGATTCGTTCCGTCTCGAAGAAGCCCTACCTATAGGGGCCGAGTACTGTTCGCGAAATCGTTTTATACAGCTGGTCAAAGCTCTGGATTCGGTTGAAAAAGTTGTAGGGAGATCAAGAAGGACCAGCTGTTCCTGTTCTCAATTGCGCCTCAAAAATGGAGATTCCAAGCCTGATTCTGGACCCGTCGCTTAAGTATTGGGTTCTGCTCCCAATATCATTGACTCTGCTAATTTTTGGGCTGCTGAAGTCTGAGTTAAACACGTTATTGACACCAACACCAAAGTTACAACATCTAAGAAAATTCAAAGATACAGAGACTATAAAACACATACAACTCTTCAAGCAGAACTATTGGAACCTGACCAAAGCATCCTTTTCATCCCGTCAAGACCATTACTCCGCCATTCTAACTAATGGGTCCCTGTTACCAGCTGAAGAGCCTCAACAAGAACAAACAAATCCTCTATCAGATCCTGCAAACTCCGATATGATGTTGAGTATGGCCAAGAACTCAATGGGTCAAATGGCTTCACAGTATCTGATGATGGGGTGGGTGAACTTCTTCTTTGCTGGTTTCATTTTGATGAAGTTGCCGTTCCCATTGACAGTCAAGTTCAAGCAAATGCTACAAAATGGTGTCATGACCAATGAACTAGACGTCCGCTGGGTCAGTTCGATTTCTTGGTATCTTATTGCCACTTTGGGTTTAGCATCTGTTTACAATGTCATTGTTGGTGATTCGTCAGCTGCCAACGGGATGATGCAACAGGGAATGCAGCCTCCTAGCTTCAATGCTGGTGGTGCTAAACAAAGAGAACAGAAGGAAGCCATGCTACAGGCTGAAGCCAACGATTTGAAGATTGTTGAGTGGCAAGGGGTCACTACTGGTGTTGAAGAGAGACTATTAAAGTTGTATAGCTAAATCACTTCTGCCTGTTTCTGCATTTGAACTCACGCGTACTGTGTAAACACATGTTCTTATATCGTATTGGATATTACATTACAAAAAGGCAAAGTTACTTCTACAAAGATTGCAGGAGCTTTCATAGAAACAAAGCACCCAAGGAACCAATCACTAACAAATCTAACCCACCAGCTTTAACGGAGTCGGCACCAGCAGAACTGGAGCTTGAAGCAGCAGCAGATGAGGTGGAAGCAGAGCTGGCAGTTGCTGAAGCACTTGCAGATTCATTGGTAGATTCTGAGGATGAGCTCTTCTTAACACTGGAGACTGAAGCTGAAGATAAGACAGTGGACAACGTGGTGGAAGCACTCTTAGTGGCTTCTGAATCAGCAGAGGCAATAGAAGCACTGTAAGCACTCAATTCAGAGGCAACGTCATCAGTTTCAGTGGCATATGAGTAGGACAAGTCGGCAGCTGAGGTCACTTGGTATTGAGTGGCAGTTGTACCACTTAAGTGAATGTTGAAAGTCTGTCCTGGATTGTCTTTGTCAATGATTTAGCCAGTTCGACTTGATCAGTAATGGTGTATTTGTCCAGCAAAGAAGTAGCGACGTCAAGGGCTTCCTGGGAGGCTAGTGAAACGTCACCGCTGTATAGAGCATTCAAGTAGTCATCAATGTTATCAGCAAGTGCTAATGGAAGAACAGCGAGTAGGAAAGTGGATAGTTTCATAGTGACGATAGATTAGAGATTGAGGAAAGGTGATGTGACGGAAGTAAGAAAAGTGCAGATTGTCAGATTTATGTCTTTTCAAAATAATAGTCTCGGAGGCGACCCAAGACCCTGCTGCATATAAAGTCTCCTACAGCTGTGTAGCTATCTCCATCGTGCTGGGTCCTGCCCAAGGTCAGCGTAAATAATTAATTTTAGGGCGTCGGCGTACAGAGATCTTCTACGTTCATCTCCAAGGGGAAGCTAGCCTTAACTCACATCCAAGAGACAAGACTGAGTTACTTAGGGCTCAGTTGAATCTTGAGCCTATGTTCCTTACCCTAAGACATATCTCCGCGTGTTTGGCGAGCTCATGACGTAGCTGGTCATTGTCTCTTCAACCACCGCCACCGTCACTGGCTGCAGCTAAAACATAGCCAAAAAATAAACATACATACCGAACTATAGGTACAAGTTCGCACCAAAATCAGAGGCGCATTCAAACGAGTGAGCGCCACTACGCCACTAGACTTCAAAACGAAGAAGTCTCTACTGTACTTATGAAGTGTAAACAATTATGATGTTTACCAGGAACTTTTTAGCTTGGGGCTAGGAATAGTTGTGCAAGGAGCAGCTTGCAAATTAAACGCTGCAGGGAGTTCTTAAGAAACTGAAAACTATTGTTCCTCGTGATAATGGGTCCATTAATCAATAGAAGATTACACCGAGCTCTGTCTTTCTTGGCCCCAAACTCCCAAATCCACAAACTCCGCTGCCACTCAAACATTTTATGAAGGATCTTTGACCGTTGACGGAATTCCGTTACATTCCCGCGAATTTTTCCGCGAAAACGGTCTGCCATTCTGTTCCGTGTCACTTTTTATTGGAGAATTTTGCGGAATTCCGCAACCTCGAAAATCTTGTAATCTGAGCTTTTGATAGAAAAGTTCAAATTTAGTGCAAACGAAAACAATGGAGATTCCGTGAATTACAAAGACATGAGAATCACTTCACGTTATATAAGAACATGAGAATCCCCTGGGTTTGAAGGGGCAGCTGCGAAGGTGGCTATCTCCCATCAAAGATGATTCAAAAGGCAATTGAGCTTTACAAGCGTGGAAGACAAGTGATCCCTGATGACAGAAAGAACAAGACCCTGGCTTTTATAATGGTTTTATTAGCCACCTCCCTGGACAACATGAACATATCTGGTACAATGACTTCCTACTTCTCCATTGCTGAACATTTTAATACTTCTTCGTCTAATGTGTCTTGGGTTTTGTCTGCTTATTCGTTGACTCTTGGTGCTTTCATTATCGTTGGTGGTAAGACTGCTGACATTTTTGGGCCTGAGAATGTCTTCATACACGGTTTATTCTGGATGAGCATCTTTTCTCTGCTGTCTGCTGTTGTTGATTCTTCTATCATTGCTGTGATCGTATTTCGTGCTTTCCAAGGGATGGCCGGTGCCTTCTTAATCCCTTCGTCTTTTTCATTTGTTGGTGGGTTCTATCCTCCTGAGAAGTTATCTACTGCTATTGGCTTCTTGTTTTTAGCTGTCATGGCTGTCTTGGGTATTGGTCTGGTACTTGGTGGTGCTTTTTCTGAAAGTTCTGCTGGTTATAAAGGCTTGTACTATTTCACTTTTGCAATGTCCTTATTTCTAAGTGTTGGTCTGTTTCTCTTCTCCCCTTCAATCCCAAGAACAGAGGAGCATAAGAAGATGAAATTCAAGAACTTGGACTTTGGTGGGTCTATTGTGTTGGTCATTGGGCTTCTATTAATCATCCTTGGTCTAACAGAAGGTGGTGAATCCTGGAGTAGACCAGTAGCTTATGTGCCCATCCCTGTTGGTGTCATTGTTGTCTTTGGTGTCATTTTCTATGAGACTGTCTACATACAACGCTATAAGGACATGTTCAACGAGAAGCTAGCCCAAAATGGTGAAGAATCCCAGGACACAGTCGAAAGTATCACAGATTGGAGATACAATTTGGAACCTTTATTCCCACGTGAGGCCACAAACATCCAGAACTTCTACCACTATTTGGCGTCCACCTGTCTTGGTTATATTACTTTCATCTCGGGTATGGCTTTGATGATTCAATACTACTTCTATGTTGAGCTTGACTCCCCAATCATTGCGAGTGTGAAAGTCCTGCCAATGTGTGTCGGTCTTGCTTTTTGTTCATTGGTCTACCGTGATGCCATCACCAAAAGATTTGGCTTGAAATACTGCATGATGTTTTCACCACTTCTTCAACTGACTATGCTTGTCTGGTTATCCCGTTGTGACTTCCGTATCTCCAATTCATACTGGAAATATGAATTCGTTAGTCAGTTCTTCTTCGGGTTTGGTACCAACATTTACTTTCAGCTATACTGGAATGCAGTTCTTTCTACCACTCCGTTGCATCTACATGGGGTTATTGCTGGTATTTTGCAAACTGCTGGTCAAATTGGCATCTGTTTAGGTAATGCCATCATCGCAACGATAATGGGTGTCATGGTGATTTCACATGACGTTGAGAGAAGAGAATTCTACCGGGATAGTTTCAAGCACTGTTTCTACATGGCCTTTGCTACTTCGGGTTTGATGTTCCTAGTGTTGAGCACGGTTAAATTTAGCAACAGGAAGGAAACGGTTGAAAAGGGAAATGACTCAATTGGTGAATGATTACATATATTGATTTGAGCTCGTGTCTCGTGTGTCTAATTATAGTCAAATACATGGATCACTTGAGACTCACAAATAGGCCAATAATGGCTGTGTAGAACTTCTTTGTGGACTTCTTTCTAAAGAGGGAGACTTGAATTTCAGTCTCGCGTTCTTTTTCTCGAGAGCAAACGTAATTATACAGTTTTACACACATTACGTTATTTCATACTTTCATACCCAAAACTCCGACTTCAAGAGAAAATTACCCCTGGTGCAATTGTTGCACAGGAAGGAGCGAAGCACACTGACCAGTGTCAAGGTAATGAGTCTCGGTGTCTACGAGGCCGATTGGTTAACTGGCCAGTTACTCAATTGTCTTCCTTCTCCAGCATAGCCTACCCGAACTTTCGAGATTTGGATTTTCCCCATTTTTCGTGTATGACATCGTACCTGCATAGACAATACACTTCTTCCCCCTATTACTGTAAAATCCCTGCAAATGGCAGTTCTCGAACGTTCGTGTGGCCAACAAAATTGTAAACCATTTCAGCAATCGTGCCAGATATGTAGCACCCCTTTCGTCTTTCGATTCTGCCACACTCCCAGATCTGAGGGGCTATGTTGCGGGTATTTAAACACCTTGAGATCCAGCCTTCATCTCCATTCCAATAGCAACAGACCAGTACAAACTCGTTATTAATCAAAGATGAAGCTATCACTATTACCACTATCACTTCTATTGACCTCAGTCGTCGCCCAATCCAGTGCTGCCTCCGCTGTCGCTTCTGGTGCCACCTCTGCCGCCTCTGCTGCTAAATCAGGCGCTTCTTCTGCTGCCTCTTCTGCCAAATCTGGTGCCTCTTCTGCGGCCGCCTCCGCTGCCTCTGGTAGTGGTAGTGCCTCCTCTGCTGCTGAATCCGGCTCCTCTGCTGCTGCTTCTGGTTCAAGCTCTGGTGCTGCTGCTTCTGGTTCAAGCTCTGGTGCTGCCAACTCTGTCAAAGTCGGGGGTGGTTTGTTGTTAGGTGCTGTTGGTGCTATGCTGTTATAATCGGATGTTAATGACTGTTGACGGCCTCGCAGATATAACATACGTTTATAGTATTGAGTACTAGAATAAACACTAAAATACGCTTATTGCTTTATACTGTAGCCGATATACTCTGTGAACTATGAAGCTCAAGATTTAGGGCCCCTTCGGAGACCGTAGAGCGAGATTTTAAGAACTCTACATAGTATTGATCAGGTAGGATAGATATCTATTACCTGAGCTGTGTGGTTCAATTGGTTTTGAGGCTGGAAACTGGCGCAACCACGCTCCAAGGTTATAACTTCAAGGCCGACTGGTAGGTGTCTAGTTCGCCTTGATCTGAAGCTGTCCTGAGCCAGTGGTAGCATATCAGACCAGGGTAGCTAGACCTATTAAATACTAAAGATTTCCAGCTTGACGTCAAGAATGCATTTCTAAACAGCCATTTAGATGAAGAAGTGCGTGGTTGTGGTAGAGAACAGAAAGCTATAAACTCGAGCGAACATTTTAATCCTACTTTGATTATATAATCATACTGAGTTTGCTTAGTCATATTGTTCTGTCTCGAAAAGGAAATTACCTTGAAACATCATCAAGCGTATTTAAAGCAAAAAGGTCGCACGAACACTGAAGCAACCGTTGTGAAACAATAGAATATAGCAGCAATGACTGAAGAAGTACCATACAACTTTGACGATGTCGAAGCACTTCCATTGGTTCCTGAAGGCTCCACCGTTGCCACTATTTTATACTCCGACGAATACAAGAATGCACTAGGTCTGCTCAAAGCTCTACAGGCTAAGAAGGAATACAGTGATAGGGCCATTTGGTTGACCCAAGAGGTCATTAAGTTGAATGCTGCTCATTACACAGTGTGGCAATACAGATACCACAACATTGTCAACTTGAAGAAGGACATCAATGAGGAGTTAAACTGGGTTGAAGAGATCGCTCTTGATAACTTCAAGAACTACCAAATATGGCACTACAGACAGCTCTTGCTAACACATGCTAATTTAAAGGATATCAAGAGAGAGTTCCCGCTGATTGAAACAATGCTTGAAGATGATTCGAAGAACTACCATGTTTGGTCTTACAGAAAGTGGTTGGTGCAGTTTACAGATATTTGGGAGCATGAACAGGAAGCTAGTGAAAGATTCATCCACAAAGATGTCTACAACAATTCCGCCTGGAGTCACAGGTTCTTCGCCCTGTCTCATCAGGAGTTTGACCTTGATAACGAAGTTCAGTTTGTCGTTGATAAGATCCAATTGGCTCCACAAAACGTGAGTCCTTGGAACTACCTCAAAAGTATCCTTGAACTAAAAGGGGTTGGTCTAGAGAAGGTTAAAGAACTTGCTGAGAGTTATTCTGACTTAGAAGATGTTAAGAGTGTTCCAGCTTTAGAAATTTTGATCAAGATCAACGAAAAGGAGAATAAGGAACTAGCATTGAAAGCTCTAGATCTATTAGCCACTAAGTACGACACAATGAGATCCAACTACTGGAACTACCAAAAGTCTTTAATAATATAATGAACCTGGAGTGACGCCAGATCTAACTATGAAATCAATGCAGACATGTATTTTCAATGGGGTATTCTATAATTCATCTCTCAGGTATTTCTCTTTATCTTTGACACCTGAAGGAAGTATCACCACGTATTCTATTATTAAATCACCAAACTCTTCGGAATCCTCGAATTTAGGCATCCCTTTGCCCTTCAACACTTCAATTTCACCATTTGTAAGACTTTGGCCCTTCTTTCTCTCAAGTGTTATGGTTTCATCTCTTCCCAGAGTTTTGATTTCACGTGTCCAGTCACCTTTCATGGCTTCTTTGAAGCTTATGGCTTCTGTTCTGTATAAATTGTCGAATCTTCTACGATAACCCAAGTTGTTATCGCTTCTTTCACCAATGTTGACCAACAAATCACCGGAAATCCAATCTGGACTATGATCACCTTCTTGAACAAACTTATGGATATGGCCTCTAGGCGTACCTGGTTCAATGTAGAAGTCAAACTTTCTAGCTTCTCTGACAACGCGGTGACCGGCACATTTGTTACACTTGTTCTTGAAAGTCTTACCCTTACCATTACACTTATCACAAGTGGTTTGGAACTGTTGGAACATACCTGGGGCTAATTGTCTCTTCACAATCTTTACACCATGACCCTGACAGTCTTGACATGTGTGAGTTTTACCATCGGCAGAACCAGTACCTGAACATTTGTCACAGACGTTTTGCATTTCAACTTCAAAGGAGAAAGATGTGCCTCTATAAGCATCTCTCAATGAAATGTCGATAGCAACTTCGGTGTCACGACCACGAGGTTTCCCCTGCTGACGCTGACCACCGCCAAAGCCAAAGAAATCAGCAAATGGATCGTAACCACCGCCACCAAACCCACCACGACCACCTTGGCCACCATTCTTCAAACCTTCTTCACCATACTGGTCATATACCTGCTTCTTTTCTGGATCGCTTAGGACTTCATATGCTTCCCCCACTTTGATGAACTCGTTGTGTGCGTTGTCGTCACCAGGATTCTTGTCTGGGTGGTATTTCTTACTCAATGTTCTGTAAGCTGATTTGATATCTTTATCTGATGCACCTTTGGAAAGGCCCAAAATCTTGTAGTAGTCGGCACCAGCAAGGACTCTCGCCAGGCAGAACGCAAATACCAGCACAACGAAGCTCAATTGCATTTTGTACAAGAGTTGAAATGGGCCTCTTCGAGTCTCTCTAGCTGATATTCTGGTATTTCATACGCTTCTACACGTTACACGTAATCATTTTGGCTTTCTCGAAAATCCAAATTTGTGGTGTCCGGATGTGATGAGCTTTAAAATTTTTTTGTACTCTTCTAAAAAAATTACTACTAAGGAAGTACTGAAACTGATAGACAGATCACCAGAGATACCAGCAATATCACAGCAAGATGTACACTTGTAACACCTGTTCCCTGCAGTTTCCAACTGCTGAAGACCAAAGATCGCACATGAAGTCCGACTGGCACCGTTATAACCTGAAAAGAAGAGTTGCTAACCTGCCTGCCATTGATGAGGCCCTATTCAATGAAAAAGTGTCCAAACTGAGTATCGAAGAGCCAAGTGATGCTAAGCCACTGACGAAGAAGGAACAAAGAAGAAAAGACAAAGAAGCTTTGTTGGAAAAGAAGAGGGAACTATTGGAAATTGCTAGACAGAATATGCTAAAGAGTAAGACTGAGATTGCTAAGACTGAGAAGGAAGATGCTATCCCTGAAGCTTCAGAAGCTCAAGGAGAAACTCAGGATCAACCTGATGTCACTGAAGATTCCAAGGAGTCTACAGAAGAAGTCAAAGAAGAAACAGAAGAGGAACTAACAGAAGAACAAATGATGGAAAAGATAATGAAAGAAAAGCTGAAGAACAAAGTTGAGATTCCACTAGAAAACTGCCTGTTTTGTAACAAGAAGTTCCCATACTTTGATGCCAGTGTGACACATATGTACAAGAAGCACGGTTTCTATATCCCAGAACAAAAATACCTAACAGACAAAGAAGGTCTAGTGAAGTACATGTCAGAAAAGATCGGTGTTGGTAATCTTTGTGTCGTCTGTGACTTCCAGGGGAGATCATTAGAAGCTGTCAGAGCCCACATGTTAGCCAAGAAGCATTGTCAAATCCCATATGATTCAGAAAATGATAAACTAGAGATTTCAGAATTCTATGATTTCAGCTCAACCTACCAAGAGGTCGATGGTGATGACGAAGAATGGGAAGAGGTTGAAGAGGAGGAAGCTGAGGGTTCTGACGCCGAAAGTGAAGATGAAGAGCTACCACAACAAATGCTGTATAACGATGGTGTTGAACTACATCTACCTTCCGGTATCAAGATTGGTAACCGTGCCTTGGCCAGATACTACAAGCAAAACTTGAGACCAGAGACCGTTTTAAGTGAAGGTCAAGGTACTGTGATTGCTGCTGAATCAAGACACCTAGTCACTGTTCAAGATAGACAGCAATTGATGGAGAAGAAGAGAGTCTGGAAGAACGAAAAACATCACCAAGACAGAGACGACAGAAGAGCTGCCAAATTCATCAACAACCAACCTCATTACAGAGATCAATTACTACAGTAATAAAACCACTCATTCTTTTGCATTCTATAGCAACCACTGTAGTCCAATAGTCGATAATTAATAATAAGCTCCTGTACAGATATCTGTTGCCCGGGAGATAAGAGCTACCGAAAACCGAAGAAGAAGCGCGGTTGATAGGAATTGCACGTGACTGCGCTTAAAAGCCACACTTTCTATCCACAATCCACAATGGAAAAGATCGAAATCAAAATCGCAGCTTTGCCTTATAAATCCTCTCGTTCGCTGGACTGTTTTATGAATTTCCTGCAACTACACAGACTTTATAGACCAATTGGATTGAACAGTTTTGCAAGGGCCATTTCAAGAGCAAACATGAGCACATTTCCAAGTCACAACCCTTATTTCAAGGCCTCAGGTAAGGACATTTGGTCCCTTATCAACGAGTCTGCTGCTGCTGCTGCCAAAGAGAACCCTAACAGGGAAATCATCAACTTGGGTCAGGGTTTCTTCTCATACTCCCCTCCAGAGTTCGCAATTGGTGCTGCTAAGTCATCTTTAGATGTTGCTGCTAACAACCAGTACGCTCACACTAAGGGTAAACCAACTTTATTGAAAGCTTTAGCTAAGACATACACAAAGCACTACGGTAGAGAAATCACCACTGATGAGATCTTAGTTACAACTGGTGCCAATGAAGCCTTGTTGACTATCTTGACTGGTTTCTTGACCAAAGGTGATGAAGTCATTGTCTTTGAACCTTTCTTTGATCAATACATCTCCAACATTGAGATCCCAGGTGGTAAGGTCGTTTATGTCCCATTGCACCCACCAAAAGAGATCAGTGAACGTAATGTGAAAGGTGAAGAATGGGCAATTGACTTTGAAGAATTGGAAGCTGCCATCACTGACAAGACCAAAGCCATTATCATCAACACTCCACATAACCCAGTCGGTAAAGTCTTCACCAAGGAGGAACTAACCAAGATTGGGAACTTGGCCGTCAAGAACAACTTCTTAGTCATTTCTGATGAAGTCTATGAAAACTTATACTACACTGAAGAATTCACTAGAATTGCTACCCTTTCCCCAGAAATTGGTAGATTAACTTTGACTATCGGTTCAGGTGGTAAATCCTTCGCTGCCACTGGTTGGAGAATTGGTTGGATCATTGGCCACCCAGAATTATTGAAATATGCCTCATTGGCACACACTAGAATTTGTTTCTCCACTCCTGCTCCATTACAAGAGGCTACTGCTATCGCCTTGGAAAAAGCTGAAGAAAACAACTACTTTGAAATCACTCGTCAACAATACATCAAGAAGTACGAAACTTTCACTAAAGTTTGGGAAGAACTAGGTTTACCATACACAATTGCAGAAGGTGCTTATTATTTACTGGTTGATTTCTCCAAGGTCAAAATTCCAGAAGACTATGAATATCCAGAAGAATTCAAGGCCCGTGCTAAAGATTTCAGAAATGCCTATTGGTTGATCAAGGAACTTGGTGTTGTTTCAATCCCTCCAACTGAGTTCTACATCAAGGAGCATGAGCACGTTGCTGAAAACTTATTGCGTTTCGCTCTTTGTAAAGACGATGAAGTCATTGAGAAGGCTGTTGAAAGATTAAGATTATTGAAAGACTACATTTAGAGAATAGAGGTCTCGAGATTGATTCACGAGCTCAATGTGTCATCCTACTACATTTAATAAATGGACATGAACGTCTATAATATGCTAAATTATCGTAATCATTTCTTTCTTCTTTTCTCCACGAAGGAGGTGGTCTTACCTTGTTGTAGCTTGGCTTGCTTTTTAGCAGGCTTTGGACCTTCTGATTCTTTGGAGTAAGGGTCAAATGAGCTTGAAGAACGCTTCTTTTCATTCTTTCTATCCTTGTATGACGGCGTTTTGATAACTTTATCAGCTTTGCTGTAGTCGATATCTTCTTTCTGCTCCTTCTTGACACTCTCTTTCTTCTGTTTTTGCTGCTGTTTTCTCTTTTGTTTCAAGACGATGATATCATCAGTAGCATCAAACATAGTTGGTCTTTCGTCTTTGACTTCTTCGGGCTTTTCCTCTTCTGTCTGAGCCTCTTGCACAGCAGGAGTTTCATCCTCTTCCTCTTTAGCTAAGATACCAGCACCAGAAATAACGTTTAGTGACTCTTGAATTAAACTCTGGCGTTCCGATAACTCTTTTGGTAAGTCATCATTCCCAGACACATTCCAAAATTCTGCAGTATTCTTATCTTCTTGAATTGATTCAAACAGTTGTGAACGGCTGCTAAATCTAGGGCCCTTTGTGCTAGAAGATGGCTTGATTTTCTTCTCAAAGAATGATTCATTTTGTTCAGCTTTTTCAAAAGTGACAATATCTTCTTCATTAGTAGGTATTTCACCAGTTGCATCATTTAGTAATCTGAAATCTTCAACTTCAATTTTCTTGAGCACACTAGCAATAATTTCAGCAATAGTTTTGGAGCTTTTTCTAACATGTTCAGTGATAGCATTGCTAGCTGAAATCACACCAGCAGGATCTGTAGGGGCTAATGACGCTAGTGATGCAAGAAGTTGATTAGGCATGATATATCTAGGTGATTCATCTTCTTTTCTAGCAGTTTCATCTCTCCAGTTGTACAAAGCTTCCACTATCAGGGCCTTTGTGTTTGAAATGTTGTATTGGTAAAGAATCTTTTTCCAAGCATCATCTTTCTCAATTGGAGTGACAACAGAGTTTGAAATGATTTCTGGTCTGAATTTTGAGTACTCAAATCTTCTAATAGCAACATTTCTAGATTCATAAAGCACTTTCTCTAATTTATTGGACTCAATCAATTGGTTTCTCAATTGATCAAAGATATTCAGCAGAAAATGAGTATCAGATCTGGCGTATAGTTTCATTGGTTTCGTCAATGGACGGATTCTCCAATCAGCCAGTTGGTATTTCTTAGACGTCTTGAAATTGGCAAATCTCTCTAAAAGGTATGCTAGACTGTGTTTTGGGAAACCTAGCTGTCTTGAGGCATGATAGGTGTCAAATAGACTGACAATGTATAGACCCAAGTCACGCTGCAGCCAGATAATATCCATGAAGGCACCATGGAAAACCTTGGTGATTTTGGGGTTTGTAAAGACCTCGTTCAAGATATGTAGCTCTTCACGAAGTTTCAAAGTGTCAATCAACCAATCTTGATCTCTTGTACTTATCTGCATCAGACACACAATACCATAGTATGATCTATAATCATGGTGCTCCAGATCGATGGCTATCTCAGTTGCTTTTTTCAAAGCCTGTAGTAGTTCTTGTAGCTTTTCAGTATTGTCAACCCAAATGAAATCAGTCGATTCCCAATCTTGAGAAGGAATAGGTTCAGAAACTTCAAGGATCTGCTCATTGTATTCTTGCTCGAGTATTTCAGTCTCGTAAGGGTGTTTGTAATGGATAGGAACGTTTTCTTCATCTTCGATCAATGTAAAGACTTCCTTGAATGGGGTAATAGCATTTGGTTTTGATTTCAGCAGTGGTTTGAACGGGTGAGATTCTGAGTTGTCAATTGGGGTCTTGAACTGCAGCTGGGGTTTCTCGATTCTTTTCTGTGTGGTGTTGGCGTTCATGCTGTTAGAGTCATCTAGATAAGTCATTGAATCATTGTTAGCTGAGCTTTGAGGCTTTCTTGAGTTATCGAAGGCAATATCGGATCTCTCCAAGTAGCTGTCTAAGATGTTACCAATTTCAGACCAGGACTCCTTCAGAGTAGACTCTGAGACCTCATCGGCATCTGATGATGATGAAATCAACGAGTTTATCAGCTTCAAGATACTGTTAGAAGACTCGTTAGCAGAGACAGACACCTCTCTTTCCAGGCTCTTGTAGAAATTGACATCGTTGGAGGCTAGACCGGAAGCAGCCCTGATAGCACCTGCCAGTTTGGGAAACACGGCCTCGACCTGTTGCTCTTTTGACATGGCTGCAGACTTTTGATGGAACAAGAGCAGGCTCATCCATCGCGTATACAAAAAGTTTTACACTTTAAAAAAAAATTTAAGCGTATGTGTCCCCGAACGGTTTCCCAAGAGAAAAAATGAAAAATTAACCAACCTTGGGGACAGTGAAGAAGTGGAAGACGCCGCTTTTAAGAACCACAATGCTGAGACTCACAAGACTGATAAGCAGACCCTTCCTCCAGAGAGCCTTCTCCACCTCCTCTGCCAGTTTCAACCAGGTCAAATCCTCCTGTGCAGCCGGCACCCCATTGAACTTGAAGATAAAGAAGTCTGGCCCAGAACCAGTCGCTCTAGAAGACTCAGAATACCCGGAATGGCTGTGGGAAGTGCTAGATGCCAAGAAGCAGCATGAGAACCTGGCAAAGGACCCAGCCAAACTCGCAAAGAAGGAAATGAGAAACAGAAACAGACAAAAAATCAAGATGAATAACTTCATTGCCCAAATGAAGTGAGCTTCAGTGCTAGTTTTTACGAGAGTTGACGTTGTTTTCAGTGTTTCAGAGCTCCTGGTAAGACTCCGTGGCTTCCCAGACTGCCATCCTGTATAAAATCCACCAATAGAATGCCCTAATGATGTTTAGATGAGCAAAAGCGCTTGAAGTAGGCCAGCAGATGTTACCCGCAGTTCGATGTTTCCTTAGTGCCTGGAAAAAATTCAAATTGTAAACATAAGCAAAAACAAGCTAACAAAGGAGCCAAGTGGCGTGCTGCAGAACTCTGGTAACCGAACAATGTCCTTCGCCAACGATATCCTGGAACACAATATCTTTAGAAGACTCAATCCGCCAAAGGAGAAATCGCCGTTGAATCACAACAAACTAGCCATCAGAAACAACGATGAGATCATCTTTGCCGTTGATTCATCAATCAGATACACCAAACTGAGCCAATCAGCCGAATCATACGAACCCCTGGATGTCAATGTTGACTTCCCTATCAGTGGTATCAAATTGAACACCTCGGGGACCCTTTTGGCCATCTATAATGACACCAACATCGTTGTGACCACTTTACCTAAATCAAACACTTCAAGATTTGTGAAGACCTTCAAAGTCGCCTCCAGTATCTATGGTGCCTCCAACAAGATCACTGACATCCTATGGAACAAGATTGCAAGATATGATTCGGCTCTAGTCGTCTTATCTCAGGACTCGATAATCAGAACTTTTGAATTGAATCATTCGTTGGACTCTCCAAAGCAGGTCTACAATTTGTCAAGCAATGGCTCAAAACAGGTTGGTTTAGCCACCAATGTCGTTGAGAATCCAATCTCCATAAGTTTTGGTTCTGGGACTAAATTAAGAGGCTTATTAACGTTATACATTCTGGACCAAGAAGGTGACATCTTTTCAATCTACCCATTCATACCAGAGAACATTTCAGTTGAAGAATCATCGGTTGAAGACTTACTAAATGAGATTGTTCTTTCTACCAATTCCATATTTGATGATGAATCTTCCAGCAACTATACCAAGAAGCTAGCAATTGACCAACTAAGATTCATAAATTCTGTTTGGAAGCAAATCCCAATTTCTCAAACTGAAGTTAGAGGTTCTCAATCTTTAAAAGTCCTACAAAACCCAACAAAAGAATTCACCATTCAAGGTCCGCTATCTATCCAGCCTTTTCCTGAAGCATTATATGATGATGAAGCTACTTCCTTAATCACTCTATCAAATGACACAACTGACCTTCTGGCAGTCACTTTCAAGAAGAACGGGATCATCATATTGTTTCAAGACACATTATTCATGAAGTGGAAGCACGATGAAGAACTCGAAGATTATCTTCTTGTCAACAACAGTGAAGAAGAAGAGGAATTTTATCCAGTGTTGGCCGTTCTGGAGCATAAAGTCGCCAATAATAAGAAGCCTTCATACATCATTCCTTTGAATAGGTTCAGGTTTTTACTTGAGAACGACGGTAACTTCCTCAAATTTGATTTGAATGAACTAGGTGAAAATCTAAGTGAAGCTATCAAGAACGGTAACATTGATGATGCTCTTTGTGCTCTTTCAATAAAGTCCCATTCTTCAAAAGTTAACGTGACTGGGTATGAGGGTAGTGGTGTCCTGACTGATGCTAGAGGTATTGATTATGAGATCTTGCTAAGTGGCACTACCGTTAATGTTGAAGAGCTATCAGCAGACCCAGAGAAGACACCAGAATCATTTGAAAACATCAAGAAATACGACACATTACTGAAGTCATCCAATTCCAGTGAGATAGCTGAGCTATTAACCAATTTGAGACAGTTCAAACTAAACCTCCCTTCACAATCAATTGACCTGTCTACTCCAGATGAACATACCTTGAAACCCCTGAACTCAGTGTCCTCTGACATCTTGAAACAACTCGTCAATCACCATAAGCTGGGTGTGCTCTTAAACTACAGGCTGATTGACCAACAAAAAGAGATAAAAAGACAAATAGAGAAGACTAATGAACTATTTGGAAGAATATCGAAGATTAGTGCTCCATCAATCGATGAAATTCAAGAAAGACAGAAGAAACTGAATGACAGATTCACGAAGTTATCAAAACTATTACAGAAGAATCATCCAAACTTAGACATACCATTGAGTGCGAAAGAGAAGCAATGGTTCAAAGAGATTCATACGCTAACAACATTCTTCAACACTTCTTTGAAGAGAAACATTGTCCTTGCTGACCAGATAAATACGATCAAGAACGAACTGAAATCTAGAACCTCATACAGCCAAGCAAGCAGCATTGACAATTGGGATGAGTTGAACCTAATGCTAGAGCAAGGTAAGAAACTAATAGCTAAAACTTCATCTGGTTTGGACCAAAATCTACAGGAACTTGATAGGCAACTAGGAGAAGTTCACTTATAGGCATTAACATCATCATCATAATTTAACGATGTGATCTAACATCATCATTTAGTTTTGTACTGCACGCGTTTCAGAAGTCTGTTACACGGCCGTTAAATGAGTAGTCACCGTGTCTTAGGGGATCTTGCTTTGGACCACCTCTTTCACCAGTCTTAGGGTTGACATCACCCTCAAATTCTGGGATCGTTTTGAAAAACTCCGGTGAGAAGTTACCAATATCATTCTTGCTCAAAAGAGGGGAGTTGATAGACTCTTTAGTGTTATCATCAGCGATGGATTGGTTGTACTCATCGATAGCAGCTTGAGAATTGGCGATCTTTTGCAGTTGTTCGAACTCTTCCTGTTCTTCCTTTGGCAGCTTTGGAGGGCCCGGTGTGAAGGCAAAGTCTGGCTTGCTTGAGTAGCAGCGCACTATGCGAGTGGTGGGTAGGATTCTTCTCAGCATTTCTCGAACCTGTAAACGGGTTAAGGGTGCAAAAGTAGTGTACTTTAGACACCTTTTTTTGCCGGCTTTATTATCAATTTTTCTTCGTGGGCTTACATAAGACATGATAACTATAGGGAGATTCAAAGCTCCAGATTATTAGACAAGATTCCCTATCGCTGAATCGTGATTTGTATGGCCATGTGGGTGGCCGCTGTGCCGTGTTGTCTCATTATTCACCACTTCCTCTCGCCGTTCCTGTCTTGAGGGAGGTGCTGCACAGATCTGACATAAGCTGTGTGAAAACTGAGCTTAGGCCAAAACTGTGGGAATGTGAAAATGCAGCCAAACTGAACCCTTGATCAGTGATCAATAATCATGTTCAATGTCCCATATCGTGCGGAATGTTCTCTGCTCTGATAAGATTCTACAAAAGAGGGAGAACCCACACACCCGAGTCGAAGAAGAGCAGGAATCTGGCGTTTCTCATGGTCCTTCTTGCAACCTCCCCTGAATGTTACTGGTACCATGACATCCTACTTTTCTCTGACAGAGAAGTTTCAGGCATCACCAAACACTGTTTCTTGGGTACTGTCTCTCTGCGTATTCGTTGACTTTGGGTGCCTTCATTATCGTTGGTGGGAAAATGGCAGATATATTTGGACCTGAGAATGTTTTCATTCACGGGCTGTTTTGGGTGGGCGTTTTCTCCTTGGTCACTGCCGTTACTGAAGTGTCTGTGATTTTTATCATAGTAATGAGAGCCTTCCAAGGTATTGCTGGTGCTCTTCTTTTGCCGTCATCGTTTGCGTTTGTTGGTGGTTTCTATCCCCCTGAAAAGTTATCAATTGCCTTGGGTTTGCTATTTGTTTCAGTGACTGCTATCCTAGGGGTAGGTTTGGTGTTAGGTGGTGCTTTTTCAGAAACTAAATTGGGTTATAAGGGTTTGTACTACTTCACAGCGGTCTCCTCTCTTATCCTGAGTGTCGGCTTATTTGTACTTTCACATGTTCTACCAAGAACTAAAAAACATGATGATCTCAAGTTGAAAAATTTAGACTTTGGTGGATCAATTGCCTTAGTGTGTGGTCTTGTTTTGATTATCCTAGGTCTCACTCAAGGAGATATATCCTGGAGAAGGCCATCTGCTTACGTTCCACTCCCCATAGGCTTTCTGATAGTGGTGCTAGTGATCCTTTATGAAACTGTTTATATCCAGCGATTCAAAGAAAAGAACAAAGCTCTTACATTTGAAGAAGGAGATTCATCTGAATTACAAGATTGGAGAGCTTCTTTGGAGCCTTTATTCCCAAGAGAACTGATGAATATCAAAAACTTTTATCATTACCTAGCCTCGACATGCTTAGGCCACATAAACTTCATAGCGGTCATGTCTTTGATGGTTCAATACTACCAGTATGCTGAGTTGGATACGCCAATAATGGCAGGTGTCAAGTCACTTCCCACGGGTTTGGGTCTAGCATTTGGTGCTCTGTTGTACAGAGATTACATTGCAAGACAAATTGGCCTGAGAAAATGCTTGATCTTTTCTCCTGCGCTACAGCTTGGAATGGCAGTCTTATTGTCGAGGTGTAACTTTCGCATAAAGAACTTTTTTTGGAAATATGAGTGTGTCAGCCAGTTTTTTTTTGGGTTATGGTGCCAATTTGTACTTTCAAATCTACTGGAATGAAGTTCTTTCAAATACACCTTTGCACTTACACGGTGTGGTCTCAAGAATACTCCAAACTGCTGGACAGATTGGAATATGTCTTGGGAACTCTATCATTACCACAATCATGGGCCCCATGGTATTGACGGAAGATTTCAACAAGAGAGTGGGATACAGAAAAAGATTTCAGCGTTGTATATACATGGTTGTTGCAACTTCTGCTCTCAAGCTGATCGTTTTAGGTACTATCAAACTCAAAAAGGAGGAGAGTGGAAATATAGAAAACATGGGTTTATCTGCGCCTTCTGACCAAGAAGCTGGTGCACCTGTTGTTATGCCCTTAGAGGAAGAATCTAAGCTATAGGTTGATCACATTTTATAAACTAATCTATATTGTTTTACAAGACTAGTACAGCTTATTATAGTATAACTAGAATTAATTAATTATTAGTTAATTATAGCACTAGCTAGATCGAACGTAGCTGACGTCGTGGGTGTATATCGATATTATTATAAATTAATATAAATATTACTAGTAGTCGAATATCGATATTCAAATAGATTTTTAATTAATTGATTTGCAATATATTAATATGATCGTCGACGTCGACATTTTATTATTGAACATATTATTGAACAGGCGCTACGCCGCGTAATATTATTTGAATATATATAATTTAAATTTAGAATTTGTCGACGAATTACTAGTAATTAATATCGTGGCTCTTTGCATGTTTGGTAGGCCGGGTCGGTTTGGCGCTAATACCTTATTTCGGCCCGATTCGGCAATTTGCAATCAGCCACCGGCAAGCCATACAGCTGAGAACGCAGTCAGCTAATGATGCCTGATCGTACTTGTTGAATGAGCCTTGTACTTTAATCTGATCATCACAATTAATTAGCCTGCTGTCTAGACTGATATTATTCAACCATCAAATGCCAGCTTCATGACGATTATTTGACTTTTTCCACTCAATTCCCAGCTTTGTAGATGCGTTGTTAAAACATCTACGGCGAGTACTATAGCTTGAATAACTGTTCAATTAATCTTTCTAGCTCAAACATACGATAAGTAGAATGAATGCTTCCACAAGGCCGTTCATGAAAAAATTCCAAACAACGGTATATAAGACCTTGGGACTGAACACTGTCCAAATAAATAGATGGTATCTTTGGAGATAACAAGATGCTAAAATGGTAAAGCTTGTGATTGAGTAGAAAAACAATGAAATGATCCATCTAAGTTGCAGCACTTCAAATTTGACCTTTTGTAAAGACTCTTTGTTTTCATAGAAAACAGGCAAACTAGCAAAGCTCCAATATATTGGGCCGCTGAAATTACCTAAAAACGTAAGAAGTCCAGTGGCCATCAGGTTGAAGCTTGAAATCCCATTGTATGCATTGGACAAATCAACTGTTGCCAAAGAGTTGGTCTGGCCAAAGCTGAAAAAAGTAAAATTTTGAAGAACAATAGTCACTGCTGCCATGTATGAGAATTTGATAGTCCTGTTAATTTTATGCTGACCAGCTATGTATCCAAATTGATTCTTGATGACAAACAGAATTGAATAGATACCAATATTGTAAATTGAGGTTTGCATAATCAAGACCAAGGTAATGATATTGTGAATATCGGTATAGAACCAATATCTGATGTTAAAGAATAATCTCAATCCAATTCTAGTAACAAATGCAAAGATAAGTATCACAAATATCAAATTTGCAACCTCAACTAACGATTCTTGAGATGTTTTCTTACCCAATATATCGATGACCACTGCAGCGTACTTTATTAGCCAATTAGGAATCCTATCACCATTAGCAATACTGAAAAGTAGCTTGTAGGTGAATATTAGCGAGCCAGCCATGAATGAGACCATGAATGATAGCAAATTATTGAACTGGCTTAAGCCACCAACATTGAGATTAAAAGCGTAGATTGAAAGAGTAATGAAGTTCAAACCCCAAGTGTAGGCAACATTATCTTTCAAATGAGCAGCAACCGAATCTCCAACAAATTTCTGACCACTGTTATTCCAGCCTTTGACAATCCTCTCACTAGCTAACAGAGTTAAGAAACTCCATTTATATTCATACGTCAAGAATGGAGTGAATGATGACACAAACCACCACCAAATTTGATGTTCTTCTTCAACAAGACTGCTCCCAAAGGAACTGAAACTGTACAACATAGTGAAGCCACCGATAATGAACATGTGATAGCCAGCACTCTGTAGAGCCAAAATGGAAGAGGCAATGACCACAGTGAGAATGAGCCCCAGACCAATGTGGATTTTTTGAAGGTCATAATTCGTGGCTGACCGAGTCAAGGTGGATTGGATATCTCTCAAAGTTTCATATAGGGTACTTTCATCATCGCTGATGTTAAAAGGTTTGAATTTGGATAAATGTTTGGCGTTATCATTCAAAACGTTTTTTCTTTCTTGGGGGTTCCATAAAGGTAGAAAGTCACGAATGAAGACACCCAGGCTGTTCTTTGGAATTGGAATTCTTAATAAACTAGCTAGAGTAGGAACCAAATCAATCTGTTGAACCTCTTGGTAATATTGAAAGTTACCAGATGAAGGTAAGGGCGCTTTGACTTTGGTATTCAGTGATTGAAATTTATCAGACACGAACAGCAGAGCTGCCGAGGTCTCACCTGAAGATGAACCACCGTGGTTTCCAATATCATTCATACCATGATCGCCAAGAACAATAAACAATGTGTCATCACTCATTTTGTTGTAAATTTTCTGAATAATTGAATCCATTTCTCTTTGTTTAGCAGGCATGAAAACCGAGTCAGGTCCCCCTTTATGTCCAATGTGATCAAGTCCTAAGTAGTGCAAGATCAAACAGTCCCAAATCTGGTTGTTCAATTCATGATCCAAATGCCTTGTGACGTTGTTGTCAACCTCAGTGAAGTCAGACACAAAGAATGAGGAAGTCCCATCAGTTTCATCAAATAAACCGGGGAACAATTTTAGCCATGTGTCGTCACCGTACATGTGAAGTGCCTTCCCATTGAGTTTCAGCTGGTTTAACCAGCTATCCTGTGAAGCCAAAGTTGAAGATGAGTCCTCCTCGACCACATTCAGCACAGCATCAAGGAAATTCGGAGTGGAACCTGTGGTTATACCTTTCAGCCTAGGTAATGTGACAGTTGGCGGGTTTGAAAATGCAGTGAATCCCTTTGCAGAGCGTTTGTTGATCAGGGAGTGTACGAATGACATAGATGAATCTTCACTGAACATGAAGTCGCTTCGCAGAGCATCAATGACCATTACCACGACTTTGTCGAAATGTGGTGAGAAAGCACCATTCGCCTCAGTGGGAAGCTCAGAGAACTGACCAAACCCGGGCAGCACGGCCTTAGAGGGAAAGAATCCGACACAGAATATCAACAGACCAGTGAGTTGGATAATAAGAAGTACCAAAAGAGTTACCCAGCGCATTGTGTGGAATGTTGGAAACTCCCTTTGTTGGCGTTGTTATTTGACCGCGTTTTTTTGATTCTTTTTGTGTATCATTGGTAAGGGCACACCATATGGAAGGTGGAATAAGGTTACACAAAATGGACGCCGATAGCTATAGGCTATAGCTAGAGCTTATAATTCGCGAGATAGAACCTGGAAGAGGGGTTTGGGGTGTGTGGGATGACAGATGACGGATGTCGGCTTACTGGTGTGCGAATCGTGTCAAAATCAGAGTTTGAACAATTTAGGGAGAGCCAAGATACAGAACTCACAATGGTTGGTAAGTTTCAAAACA
>JAJMFP010000227.1:0-48364 GCA_030574855.1 Taiozyma rabaulensis
CCTGAGGCCAAAGACAATCCAAAACAGGAACCGCCTCCGCCAACAGATGTGCTACGTCCCAAGGAAGACAAAAATTACCATAGAATAAAATGGACAGCTCAGACTAGATCACTCTTTGCTCAAGAACTCAAACAACTGGAAGATTCAATGAAGTTCAAGGAGAATCTAGCCGTGATATTCGAGGAATTGCACACAATTCTGGTGACTAAATACCCTGAGATATTTCCTGAATACATCACAGTGGCCACGATTCGAAGCCAGCAGTACAAACTGAAGAAGATCTATCAAGAGTTGAAACAATTGAAGTTGATGTTCCCTGACAAGTGGGACCCAGTGAATTGCCGAATGTTGCTGACCCAAGAAGAATGGCAATCAATTCGTTCGACGAAGAAGACACATCAAGATAGAAAGAACGTTAATAGTATGATGTCTGGTGAGACAGATCAGGCGGTCAAATGTTTATTTGGCAAGAAATTACAGAGTGATGTATCAGAGACACCAAAGCTGAAATTACATCTTGGAACTAATGATACCGAAACACCAAATTACAAACAATTGAAGCACAATCTGTTGATATCCCACTCTCAGTCTGCCAAGAAGATGAAAGTTCCACCACAAACTCCCCAATCAACCTCTCAGAGAAGACTGACAACTCAATACCCAGAACTATTCCCACAGATCTGGAAGCGCTTAGAGGCGCTGAAACTTTCGGATGACATTTTGGATTTTATTTGCTTCGAGTCCAATGACGAAGATATCAAGTACTTAGGGAGTAAGATGTGCATTGATGATCGGAGATTCATAGTGTTAGTAGGGATGGTGGTTGAGGGTATTTTGAAAGATCATGAGGAGTAGCGAAGATGAGTACTGCTCAATACTGATGTGTGCTCAGTAGAGTCGAGATATAATGAATAATGAACTGCATTCAATGGAGGATATGTAAAGTAGACGAGTAGCTACTTTTGCGACGTTGTCTTGGAGAACAACAAGGGCATGATTTATCCCGCTATTGGTGTTTTTAACTCCGGCAACTCCCTAAATTCCGAGACTCTGGTAGGCACCACAGAGAGCAGTGCTCGTAACACCGTAATCCTATTGTTGAATAGAGGTCTGAGGAGAAGTCTGCCTCAATTCAGACTACGGCTACTCCCAACCCAATGGCGATCACTAACAACTTGACACTACAAGACTCACCCTCGAATCCCAAGTCTAAGTACCCTAACCCCAATGGCAAGGTCCTCTGGACGCCTCACAAGCGATTGCTGGTAGTGAAAGAAGCTGTGAAGTATGGGGACCAGAGATTAGCGACACTAGAGACCATCTTGGATGCACTTCAATGGAATAATCCGGATGAGTTCCCGCCTGACATCACAGTGTACTCCATCCAGACACAAGTGCTCCTGATGATCTCTACATTCAAGCAGCTGAAGCGACTGATTGAAGTGTATCCTGACAAATGGGACCCTGCGCGGGCTAGAATGATGATCAGTGAAGCCGAATGGAGAACAGAGATAGACAGAATGTGGACCCGTGGTGAAAAGCAAACAGTGAGCTTGTTGAAGTCTGGTGATTATGATGATGTAATGAAGGTGATGTGGGTTGCTGAACAAGAGAAGACTGATCATTCTGACTCAGTTGACAAACCACCAGCCAAGAATGCCCCGAAATTATCCAAAACCACGTCCGAGAAGAAAGAAAACAAGCTGGTCCCTAAACGTATCTTGAAAATAAAATGGACGCCGGAGAAATATATCAAATTTGTTCAAGAACTCAAAAGATTTGAAAATGAAGAGAACTATTTAGCTAAGTACCAAAAAGTGAGGAAAGCATTGATATCTCGGTACCCTACTGAGTTTCCTAGTTTTATCACAGAACAGACACTTCGATCGCAACATTACTTTCTAAAGAGAGTTTGTGATGAGATACGATGCTTAAAACGGGAGTTTCCTCAAAATTGGGACCCAGAAGAAGGATTCAGCTTCACGGAGAACCAGTGGACTTCTATCCACTCTAGGAAGACTAATAGCTTCGATAAACAAGTTATCAATCATTTGCAGACCAAGGAATGTGCAGATGCAGTTGAACTTCTTTTTGGTAAGACATTGTCGAATACAGATGATAAGCCACCAGAGTTAAATGTCAAGAAGAAGCGCAAGAGACGCTCATCTGATACAAAAAAGTCACGCAAATCCAAGAGAATCAAGACTCAACTATCAAAACCAAGCTTTTCCAATCCAACAGAAAGGCCAAAGACAGAGTGTCCAGAACTGTTCCCACTGGTATGGAAGAGACTCGAATCATTGAATATCCCAGAAGATGCGCTAGATGTGATATGCTTTGAGACAAATGATGAGGATATCAAATATTTGGCAAGCAGACTTTGCCTTGATGATCGGAGATTTGTGATCGTGGTAGGGTTGGTCGTAGAGGCGATTGTGCATGAGACTGTTTAGGAGCTTCTACTGCTTGTTTGTCTAACGATTAGTTATGGTTGATGATTGGATCGTTGTAGTTTAGGGAGCTGTCGCCGCCAGAACGCGGTTCGGACAGCACCTCACGCTCCACGCTCCACGCTCTGAAAAGATAACCAATGAAAGGGTCAACCACCAACTGAGCTCTGATCCACACAGACACACCCCACAATGAGCTACAGATGGAACGACACGAAACGGATGGTTCTGGCCGAGCAGCTGGTACAGGTCTTCAACAATGACACACCTGGAAAGGCCGATGGGAAGGGCAGAGTTCCCCTTCAGAAAGGCCTAGTGAAAGCCCACAAAATCATCAAATCTAAGAGCCTGATCATCCCAATACCTAAACTAGAGGAGCTCAAGACTGAGAGAAATCGTCTCTATAAAGTGTTTGACTCTCTGGTAAAGATCGTGCTGCCTCGATATCCACATCGGTTTGACCAGAAGACCTTCAGAGTGCTCGTTACCCCAAAGGAATGGGAATCACTGGAGTACATGGGGATGGCTGAACATGAAGAGTACGAGGATTTGAAGAGGAATAAAAGTAATGCTGTGCTAAAACTGCTATGTGACCACTTCGGTGGATTCTTGGACGGCACGTTTGACAAAATGCCTGAAGAAAGAGAGGAATCACCATTCATCCTAAGTTCAAAAGGTCGGAAAATAAGAGGTTTGATCCTGAACAACCCTCCATCTCTACCATGGAGGAAGGCTCGTGTCAAAACTGTCATTGGATGACCGCAGATTTCTGATGTGTCTGCGGAAGGTCATGCGTGAGATGAGACATGTTGGGTGAGATGAGACACGTTTACGAATAAATAATGAAAGTAACGAAGTAATGAACACTTGCCTGTAGTCAGCTACATACTTCGAATCCGAAGTCTCGGCCGAGATTATTTATGTCCGACGTGTACTGAAAAAAATTGAAAAGACCTGGTACAAAACAACCTTCTTCAAAGAACTCGACCACTGACCGTCGGCATTCCTCATGAAACACCCAGCTGATAAGACCAAGAAGCTGATATGGACGCCTGAGTTCCGTGAACAGTTCGCAGAGGCATTGCTACGTCATGTTGTGCCGAGAAAGAACCTCGCTGAAGTTGAACTTAATAGTGTGCTAGAAGACCTACAGAAGCAATATCCAGAGACATTCCCGGAATACTTAAAGTCCATTGCCCTAGAGGATGAGCTGAAGCTTCTACGCCGCGCTCATGATGCCTTTGTCAACAAGATCAGTAAGAAGTTCCCGAGAAGTGCTCACGAGAGACATTTATTGCCGATTTGACTGATGAAGATTGGGTCAGATTGGAAAGAGAACAAAAAGGACGTACAGACCATTATGTGATGTGGAGAATAAGGACGAAGAGCTGTGCTAAGGCACTGGTGATGCTGGATCAATTCTTGACAAAGTGTGCGGAGATGGATGAAGCTGCTGAAGAAGATGAGGGTGTTCATCAAACACACCATGGAAAAACACCGATCATTGTGCTAAGTGATGAAGAAGAAGAGCAGGACCAGCCAAATGATAGACCGCCTGCAAGTCTCTTCCAAAACTCAGCTCCTCCACAACAAGTCCCAGCAAGTAATGTATCACAAAGACCAGACAACCATAACAAGAGAAGCACAGATCACAACCAGAGCGATCAACAGAGCTCCAAGAGGCAAGACACACAACCAACAAACCCCACAGACGTACAGGTGGCAGCCAATGTCATTAGAAACATGTTTGGTGAACAAAGATTCCATTCAATCGCATCTGCTGGACAACAACAACAGACTAGAGATACATCGGCGCTAACGAGAGCACTATCCGAGCAGTTGAACCGTTACAACGCACAACATCCACCACAGCCAAAACCGCAGAGGCATCACGCAAGGAAGTCTACGCCTCCTGCACCTCTTGCTCATGTCCTCAGACCTTTGATATCACAAACAACACCCGTCACATAAGCAAGACAAAGTCACACATCCAAGAATATCTCACAAAGTGCACCACCGCAGGCTAATTTTCCTACCAGGCCACCAGAACAGTACGCATCCTCAATAACCACTGCTTCAAACTCAGGTAGATCTACTCCACAGCCGGGATCTCAGTCGGCTACTCCATCTGAACCACCATTATCTCCTGCAACGAAAGACACCTTTGCATAACCACTGCCACCACTGACAGACCCAGGATTGACAAATGAAAGAACAAGACTCCCACCAGCTTACTTCACACAAGTTTGGGCTCGTATTGAGAAACTCCATGCCATAATGCTCACACTGTACAAACATGATCGTATATTGTTCCGTGTGACACAGAATGTGATGGATTTCCTCTCTGTCAGGGCTAAGGATGGTGATTTGGTCTGGCTGGCTTCGAAACTCTGTCTGGATGATAGAAGATTCTTGATCTGCTTCCATAAGGTGTTACAGGATATGAGATTTCAGGAAGACTAACGAACTAATGAACAGCATTAATATGTACACAAAAGTGATATGCGTAGACCAAATAGAGCAATTAGTTCTACAAGTGACACTAAGAACAATCTGTATATATTACCTTTTGCATAGAACTGAAACCAGTCAGCTCATTCATAGTTTATCATACTTCCCAGCGTCCAACTCTTCAAAGAACTCCTTAATAGAACCGGTTAATCTTTCAGCAGCATCAACCAATTGATCATTAGTATGAGCGGCAGCAGTGGTGATTCTGATGAAGTTAGATCTCTTGGTTGCAAAGTCCAGTGATAAGTCAGAAGCCATCTTGTTACCAAAGATGATAGCGACACCGTTGGTGATGGTCTTGAAACGTAGTTGTAATAGAACTTTCTCCCATGTCTTTGGATCAGGGAAACGGGATTCGATATTAATGTATAGAATCACAAACATACCTGCGTCTGGTTCAATGACAGTGAATTGGCCTTTGCTGTAAGATTCGGAGTCGTATAGGGTCTTCAATAATAGATCACGACGTCTGGTGTAGTGCTTAGCGATCTTTTGTGACCATTTGATCCAACCTTCAACACCACCCCATTGTTGGATGACATTGTTGAAAACTAATTGTGAAACACCGGATGGAGAACGTGATGAAACTTCTTGATGTTTGAAGATACGACCCAACAAGTATTTGTTAGCAACGATGAAACCTAATCTCAAACCTGGAGCGAACAACTTGGAGAATGTCTCTAGTCTGATAACACGACCTTTGGTGTCGATGGTCAAGTACGATGGTGCCAAGGTCTTGACATATTCTTCCACAGGGTAGTCTGATTTCTCGTATGGTGATTCGCTACCGTATTTTGGAAGCACCAAGTAACCGTATGGATCATCTTCAACAATAATGAAGTCATGCTTTTCAGCTAAGGCTAAGATCTTTTTTCTTGTTTCCAAGGATTGTGACAATGCAGTTGGGTTTTGACCAGTTGGAATGGTGTATAATGCTCTTGGTTTTGGTTTGTCCTTGTATTGAGATTTGTCCCAGTTGGTTAGCAGATCGTCTAGCCATTCTGGATCGATACCTTGTTCACCATCTTCTGGCTTGATGTTCAATTTGACAGGGACAATGGTACCGTTGAAACTTCTAGCTGTGTTGTTGAACACGGTGAAAGTGAAGGCTTCAACTAGAACAGTACCACCATCTTCGACTAACAGATCCGAGACCTTGTATAACGAATCACCGGAACCATTTGTAGCGATAACGTCCCAGTCTGGGTAAGCTGGTGTATGGGCCTTTTGGATCAATGCCTTGGCAAAGTCTCTGACTTGTGGGAACCCATTGGTCCAGGAGTATTGGAGACCTTGGGCGATGTCAATGGTCTTATCATCCTTGGTGTAACGATAAGTGTGATTAGCGTATTCGTCATTCAACTGGTGGACAATTTCTTCAGAATTGATATCGATCTTGTTCTTCAGGGGGTTTCTCTTCTCGTAGTCCAGGTGTTGGAAAGGTTCATTGATCAGGTTCAAATGGATGGATTCCACAGGGAAGAAACCTTCATCAGGAGTACCACCAGCCAAGTTCAATGGGTCCTTGTGCTGGACCACGTCGGATGGGACGTCGAAGGAGTAGAAGGACTCGGTCTTTCTGTCACGGGAACGCTTAGCGATCAGAGGGGCGTACACAGCTTCGTAGTCGATGGTCATTGTGGGACTGTGGGGCGCTGTACGGTTCAATATCTGGTTTTAGTTCGAGTACAAATCAGCGAAAGGCCCCGTTTTATATCGAATCGAGAAGTGCGGCTCCTTATCGATTTTGGGATAGGCGTGTAAAAGCGCACAGATGACAAATGAGAAACGGCACAAGCCTGCTAAAATGCGGAGGAAAAGCCGTAGCGACTCTCCAGCGGCCGCCACTGTTGGCTCCAGGCTCATTTTCTGTGCACAACACAAACAAGGTCCCCGGCCACAGTGCTCAGTGACAGGTATCCACACTTGGCGTGATTCCGATTTCCTACACAGCGGAATTCCGAAGCTGTCATGGAGATAAGAAAATGGGACGTGTCGCACTATCGTTTATAATCATAATCACTAAACACTACTCGTTATCCGTGGACAGCACATCATAGCTTCCGGTATCACTGATATTGTCCTCTGACTGAGAGCTCTCATCATCTGTGGAGTCAAAGTTGGCCACTTCTTTCTTGGCCACTTCTTTCTTGATCTGGTCTTCCTCAGGCTTCAAAGTCACTTCTGATCCACTCTTACTAGAAACAACACTTCTCTTCGTCTCTTGAGGCATCTTCACGACTTTTTTATCAGGTTGAGTCTTTGTATCAGCCCCTGAATCACTCGAAGTCGGGGTTGTGGTTAGATTAAACTTTGCCAGTTTCTCTTTAGCATCTCTCAATTCTCACTCCAATGAAGCGACTTTGGTATTCATCTCCTGTTCAATGAATTTGAGTTTAACTTCTTGTAACGCAATCTTATCTTTATAGTCCTGGACCCAGTCGCTTAGCTTCTGGAGGTTTGCGACGTTGGTCCGTAATTCAGACTCTAACGAAATGTTCGTTGCTTTGCTTTGTAGATACAGGGAACTCAGTGCGATGTATTCCTTAGTCTCAGTTGGTTTGGGAGGAGGGACCGTCTTCTGTTTGGTAGCAAACCAGCCACAACGTGGAGCTAGGACAATTGATGGTGAGGTGTAAGCAATTGTGAATGCAACTGTCTCCAAAGATGGTAGTTCCTTCTTGAAAAGATTGAAGTTACCAAGAATGGATAGATCATAGAGCAGGCCTGAGAATAAATTAAGTTCAGCGTCTGCGAAAGCTTTGCAGTTATCACAATGACCACAACCACGACCTCCGAATGAGCTGGAATTCAACACTGAGTTGTAAGTTGAGCAAGTCTTAGGTACGTTTGATTCAGCTTTTGGTTTCACCCAAAGGATTGCGTATTTTCTATCAAATGGTAGGTTGAATACGTCATTCGATCAAAAGTCTGTAAACTTCCTCGAAATCAAGGATGTCTTCCCAGTAGACCGTGATTGACTTCTTTTGGTCCTCGAGGATCTTGACTGAGACTCTTTTGATCTGCATGATTGGTTGGTAGAGGAGGTAGCTAGTGGTTTTAAGGGTGAGAAGAATAAGTTAAGGGGGGCCCGAGACATTAATTATCTGCTGTTTTTTAAGCTCACGCGGGGGACACATAAACTCGCAGTGGCTGAGAAGCTACGTCTTCGATAGTTTATGCAAATGAATTATTCTATACAGTATATGCACTACTTCTCTCCAGCACTCTCCTTGCTAACCAAGACGTGGCTCCCAACTTCTTGCAACCAACTCAATTCCACAACACTGACGTTTCTCGCATACCCTTTCGTAGTATACACATAGTCTGTGTACATCACCGCATCGGCCTTCTTCCCAAAGATCAAAGATGAAGGATGCACTGAGATCAATTGACCAGTTGTAGTGGTACGGTATGATCTGTCAGGCATACCGATTGCTGTATTGGAGATGAAACCTGATAGGAAAGATTTCAAGACTGCTGGGATGTCTAATGGGATGGTTTCATCTTCTTCTTCATCAAATAGGTGTTTGTCCTTCGTCAGAGTGATCATGTATTGTCTGATCTGGTTTCTGACTCTCAGGACGTTCTTAAACCCACGATGTGACACTGCTAGGTCCTTACACCACTGGACCCTTTCTTCATTATTGTCAAATTGTAAGTAGAAATCCAACAACTCTTTAACCATCATCAAATCACCATACTTCGTACCCAAGACACACAAGTTTCTTCTCTTTTCATTAACATCATCACGTTGTTCAGATTGTGGATTCAGGATCAGATTGTCCACGGAAAGGCAGGACACGATGTCCACCACGGGGTCAAGACAGCCATTTGTATGTGCTGTTAATAGAATGGCTGAAAGTTGTGGTTCTAATGGTAATATGGCCATCTTGATCCCGAGCTCAGTGATCTTCCCTGAATCATCAAGGGCTTTCAAATGGTATAATTGGGTCAATGCAGACACTAAAGATTCTTGACCAGGGTGCTCTAACCATGACCAATTCAAGACATCATCAACACCGGCACGTTTCAACATCAACACCGGTGAGGTCACGTTGGATCTAGCAATCTCAGGTTCTGTTTGTGTAGGTAGTTGTAAATAATCATCCTCAGTGAACAGTCTGAATGCTTTACCTTCACGTTCACGACCAGCTCTACCGGCTCTTTGTGTAGCAGAGGCCTTGGAAACAGGAGCAGTCAATAATGTGGATAGACCCAGTTGATGTCTCCACACTTTCACTTTTCTTAACCCGGAATCAATGACGTATCTGACACCAGGCACAGTCACCGAGGTTTCTGCAATGTTAGTGGATAGAATGACCTTTCTTCTTCTGGCTTTGACAGGTAAGAACACCTTGGCTTGTTCAGATGGTGGTAATGACGCGTATAATGGTAATGGAACGATCAATGGAGCTTCTCTAGGCAAACTTGGTGCAATTCTTTCTAACAGTTGAACACACTTGTCAATTTCTTCTTGGCCCGGTAGGAACACTAGGATATCACCTTCTAATTCACCATTGTTCACTTGGATGATGGCCTTGATGGAGGCATCCACCACATCATCAACTGGAGCACCAAGGTACAATCTGTCAACTTTGTACATACGACCTTCGACAAACAAAATATCGGCGTCGTTGTAGAATTTGGAGAACTTTTCAGCATCTAGGGTGGCAGACATAATGATCAATTTCAAATCTTTTCTCTTCCCTAGCAACTCTTTCAAGAACCCCATCAGTAAATCAGTCAACACTGTACGTTCATGAGCTTCATCAATGATGATCGTGCTGTATTGTGGTAAATCACTGGAAACCATTAGTTCTCTTAATAACATACCATCTGTTAAATACTTCAATTTTGTATGATGTGTAGACTTGTTATCGAATCTGACCGAGTAACCAACTTTATCACCTAGGGCAGAACCTGCTTCTTCAGCAACACGAGTCGCCAGGTTGATAGCAGCAACACGACGAGGCTGAGTCACGGCGATGGCCTTAGTGTTGTATGGTAATAGGAATTGTGGGATCTGTGTGGACTTACCTGAACCTGTCTCACCAATTAGCACAGTGACTCTGTTCTTTGTCAGTCTTTTCAATAGTTCATCCTTGGATTTGTACACAGGAAGGGTCTTTCTAACTTCAAGGAGTTCATCGGCTTTGGCCTTCAATGAGGCAGGTGTGACAGATGCTCTAGTGTCTCTCACTAGTTCGTCCTCGTCATCTGAGAAGAATTGGACTGTCTTTGGTTGTGGTTTTGATGCCTTTGGTTTGGACTTTTTGTATGCAGTTGGTGTGTGTTTCTTGAACTCAGAAGGGGCAGACTCCTTCGGAAGTGGGACTTTCTCTTCCTTCACTGGTTTGGTCTCTTGGTCTGGTACACTGGTATCAGCTCCATTAGATTGTGGTTCATCATTAGAGCTCTTCTTCTTTCTTCTTCTCTTCTTCTTCTTTGATTCGGTCTCTTCTGTTGTATTTTCCACAGGAGCAGGACCCTCTATCACCTCACCAATATCATCCTCGTGAAACTTGGTGTGCCCTCTTTTCTGAACACCCATCACAGTCTCCAATAATGCAATATGTCTCTCGCACTAATTATGTCTCTTCACTGTTTACACCAAAAATCTTTTTTTTTAAGCTCATCATAAGAATTTTCCACGCCAGCCACATTACGTAACCCAAATCAATCATGTGTGGCTAGTGTACAGGCAAAAGGGCTTATACCTCCGCGAAAACGGGATGCATTAGCCACATATTTACAAATTCCAAATTCTGGTAGGAAAAGAAAAAAATGATTCGAGCTGGAATTTCGATAAGGGTCTTCTCTCAAAACAGACACAAGCTCCAGAGAAAAAAGAAGGAACCCACCGAAGCCATGTCACCCCGCGTGCGCCCTGCGACAACGCTGTGTGTGATTCTGGGCGTCGCTTTTGCCTTCCAGCTGCTGGCGATCCTTTCTGTCCCCGTCACCAACTCGATATATCTGTCCCACTACCAGGGCTACAAGTTTGGCGTGTTTGGTCTATGCCATGACAAGACGTGTTCTGGGATCACTATTGGCTACAGCTCAAACAGTATTGAGGGTCTGAGTGGGTTCTCACTGCCTTCCAACGCCCGTCACTCGGTGTCCAAGCTGTTGATCGTCCATCCTATCAGTGCTGGTTTCACATTGGTTTTACTGATAGGTTCATTCTTCCTACACTGGCATGGGCCTTCCTCATCGCTAAGATTCTTGTCCTTCTTGCTCCTATGGACCATGCCAACGTTCTTGCTATCACTGCTGACTTTCTTGGTTGATATCCTACTGTTCATTCCACATTTGGCCTGGGGTGGTTGGATCATCTTAGCCTCCACTGTGTTGATCGCTATATCTGGTGTACTGTTCTGTATCATGAGAAGAACGAAATCATCTAGAAAGTCGGCAAAGAAGATGGGTAGATCCAACACTTTCAACGAGTATCAAATGGGTCCATTGAACTATGGGATGGGTACAGTTGATGGTGGATCAGTCTCCAAAGTCACCAGTAACGAAGATGAAGCCAAACCATTCGTTCATGATGCAAACAACACTTTCAACTTTGACAACTCTTTGCAAAACACTGAAAACGAAGACTTGAACAACTACCCACAGACAGAGATGTACAACACCATGAGAAGTGATAACAATAACAGTCAACAAAGTCGTTATACAGAGAATGTTTTGGCCCCATTACAGAGTTCATATCGTGGTTATTCAGATTACAACACCAATGATAACTCCAACGCTTATCGTACTCCAAAGACCATTACACCAAACCAGTTCACCAGTCCTATCCCACCTTACAATGAAGACGCCACACAATCACCTTCAGCTCCAGAATTCTCAACGCCAATGACACACAGATCACAAGACCTAGACGGGGCTCCATATCCTACCAACATCCCACAAGCAGAGTTGACAGACCTTCCTACCCCAAAGCAATCAGAGGCGCCATACCCAACCTCTGAATTCGCTTCATCCTCATCCAACTTATTACCTTCATCACCATCAAAGCCATTGGGGCCACGTCCAATGCCAAACTCAAGCACTGATCTAACGGCTTTAGACACCAACGCACCATATCCAAACAGTGGTTACCAAGACGATGAGCAAGAATTCGGGTTTGAATCACCAGTCAATTCAGAGTTCAAACCACCTTCAACCATTGCCGAACCTGAAATTGGGAGAAAACCAACGTACAGAACAGCTATTGAGAACAAATTGAACGAGTTACAACCAATGCCTATTTCTGATAGTCTGGACTCCTTGAATAGTCTAAACACGCTTGGAAGTGATCAAATCGTTAGACAACAGAGACAAATTGGTCCATTGAACGAATCTGATTTTGAGACTACTTATGAAGACACCACAAATATGGATACAACCGCTGAAGAGACCACTGAAGTCGTCTCCGTTCATTCACAAGGTGAGTCTACTGCATTACTATCCACTGCTACTCCAACTACCAACAACGCCACCATTGTTAATGCAGGTGTCCCAATCATTGATGATGACGATGATGACCTATACACCGTGCCTGCCAATCGTCAAACCCAGCAGCAACAACCGGATGAAATCTCATACAACGACATCTACAAACAATCACAACCAGACGTTGAAGACGTTCCATTAGCTTCTGAAGAGAGTCATGTTCCAAATGACGCTGCCTCCTCTGCTTATTCATCTAGAATCCCATCCAGAATCCCATCTGTGGCTGCCACGCCAGTGAATGATCAGTTCCCAAGAGAAGTCCACCGTCAATTCGGCACCATCCCTGAAGATTCAGCCATCCAAGATACAACACCATCAGAATACAGTGCTCAGGAGTACCCATTCCCTGATCCACTGGATAGAAGAACAACACCAGCTCCAAGTTTCTCCAATGAAAGTATCCTAAGTTCAACCTTCACATCTGTGTCACAAAGAGAGATCAACCCAAAGTACCTAGAGAAGCACGATCCAGCACAGTACAACCTATACCTACAGAGACAAATTCAAAACCAATTGCAAGGTGGTTCGGGTAATGTCGGTCTCCCTGGTGATTCTTCAGCTTTGGGTCAAACTACACCATCTCCTCAGGGTCCAAATAGAGGCAGTACGCAAAGACCAAGTACTTCTGATCTGTTGATCGCTTCCAATCCTGACTTCACAATTGGTGCAAAGAATAGAAGAAAAAGATGACGAATAAACGAACAGGAAAAGTTTAATATAGTTGTAGACTGTAATGATTCTCTTATCGGGATTTGGAGTTGAGCCCAGAAATTCTTTTATGTGTCAAAAAAACTGGTTTGAAGCAATGTGCCAGATTTTCGCGAAATTTTGTCTTTTTAGGCCTAGGCGCAACGAAAGAAGAAAAAAGCCAAATGAACACTGTTTGGTAGATCTGGTGGCGAGTTTCTGGCCGATTCCTGCTGTGATGTTGATGGCGCTGTCGCTGAAAGCCAAGATCGGACTTGGTCTGCTGGTTTCCTACACCTCATACGCTGCTTTTGTGTCATATCGAGCCAATCTGGAGATCACCAAGAGATCAAACATAGAGAAACTAAGGAACCAAAGATCTAAACTACGAGAGACTGTACACGATGATACGCCAGAGGACTACATCAAGGACAAGTACTCCAGTTTCACTGTTGCTGGTAGATTCGAGAACCCATTTGAAGAGTACAGAATCCAAACGTTGTTCGAGTTCTTCCTTACAAGAATCCTAGAACTGTTCGAAGGTAGAAGCCGCGGTGGTCTGCCTATGTCTAAAGAACAGCTGAGAGAAGTTTTACCTGTTTACACCCCAGATTTTGAACTATTGAAAGAAAGCTCGTTGAAACATACCACTGGGAAGGTCCTTGACGCAGTTGTGCCTGGCTTCAAAGATCGTTTGACATTTACATGGATAGGTCAAAGTTGTGCCTTTATTCAGATCAGCGGTGTGAACTTTTTAACAGATCCACTGTTTGCTAACTACCTAGTGAACCCATACCTCGGTCCAAAGAGAATCACACCAGCCCCGTGTGAATTAAAGGATTTGCCAGTGCCTGACTTTGTGCTTGTCAGCCATAACCACCCAGACCATTTAGACTTGGACGCTGTTAATGAATTGAAGAACCAGACAACTTGGATCGTTCCATTGGGGATCCGTAAGTTCTTGGCCAAGAAGGGCATATACAACACCATTGAACTAGATTGGTGGGAGAGAGTTAGACTTGACGTGAAAGATGATCCAACCAATGTGTATGAAGTGGCGTGTACACCAGCGATGCATTGGTCAGGGAGATCCTTGTTCGATTCCAATCAAACGTTGTGGTGTTCCTGGGTGGTATTGAAGAATGGCAAACCGGTGTTCTTCCATGCTGGTGACACCGGTTATGTTCACGACCTATTCCAGAAGATTGCTGAGAAGTACGGTACGGGTTGTTCCTTGGCTATGCTACCCTGTGGTCAGTATTGTCCTCAATGGCATCAAAAGCCACGTCACATAAACCCAGAAGAGTGCATCAAGATCATGGATGACTTGAAAGCTAGAAAGATTCTTGGTGTCCACTGGGGTACATTTGTCCTAAGTTCTGAACCATTTCTTGAACCCAAGTTGCAATTAGAATCGCTGGCTTCGAAATTGGGGAAAGTTCATGATGTTTTAGCTCCAAGCTTTGGTAAGACTATTGTGATGGATCTGAATGAATAGAACCATTGTGGGATGGGCTAGGTATCCTGTGGTTATCAAAGGCTATCGTGAGTTCTCTTTGTTCTTCAAAGAGTTAGTTTTGATGAATTTATATTGATCGTAAGGTATCCTTAGAGTTACATAGAATACATCAAATACCACTTTCCATCATAGGCCAGTTTTAGTATTCTTGCGTAATTTGTTATCATGAGTCCCTGGTTTTGAAATAGAATGCTTCTAACAGAGTTGACAACGGTGTTTTCAAGTTTACTTATTAGTAAAGCTTTGGGATTTTTTTGGAATGGCCGGCTCGCTGCAGTTTATCAAATAAGTGCTCACTGAAAAGGGGCTCGACTAGGGAGAACTTTATGGTAAAACACAGTTTTATTCCAGAACTAGCCACAAGCTTGTAGACGTTTCTGTGTTGAAATGTGAAGATAGGACAGCCAGTGCAGTGCTTGAGTGTGCTCATTTAGACATATTGAAAGAATTGACCACCATTGACTCGCCATTCTTGAAACAGTGTCGTGGCGAGAGTACTAGCGTTGTTCTCGGATGTGCGTTGGCTACTAAAAATTTAGTCAAGCGATGTTTATTACCTGTTGTTAGGTTCATCAGTTCACAAATTTGGAATCACTGCCCTTGGCCTTTCACAAATTTGTTTCGTAACCACAAGATAGAATAGATGATGAATGATCCTTTCATTTATTTTATGTAGAATATGCACTTCTCCTGTGGTCATCAATTGGAATTGTGCGGTGTTTTGACTGAGGTAACATTGATGTCTTTGTGTCGGCAGCCTTCCGCTCTGGCGAGCAGAAAAAGCATGACTAGTCAAGAATATTGGCCGGACACTTTGAGTATAGGCAAAGGTCTCTACTGGATGGCAGTGCCTTGATCGGAACTGGAAGCCAACGGCAATGTTCTTCTGTGGCATTCTGAAGGGCATTTTCTAGGACGGAGTGGCGATGGAGTATCAACCACAAGTGTTCCCTGACTCATAAACTCCTGTATAATGAGATAATACCGTTGTCAGTAGTCAGTTGGAGACTATCAGACGTTCTCACTTCACAGCAAACATGTGTACCACAGCAGTTTTCTTACCATTCTTCTCCGTGCTGAGGTTTTTCACCTGTTTCTGACTCTCTAGCAACTCATAAAAGGCGTCGTGGATTTGTTTCACAGTGTCCTTGTCCAACTCTGTGCCTAATGACTTTCTTCTCACGAAGTTTGTCTTTGGTTTTGGACCGATGACTTTGAGGGGCACTTGGCCTGGATGTTGGAACCCCGTGGCTGTTGTTCTTGGTAGGGCCCCATCTGGGGTGAAAAAGTCCACGAGCTTCCTTAGGATGATGTTGTGCGATGGTGATTTGGACTTGGACTTGTTCTGTGGGAGGGTTGTGACTGGTTGGCGAGCTTGGAGTGACATTGTTGTGTGGTTCTTGGACTCTTGGGCAGATTGCTTGGTGTTGTTCTGGGGTGCGTAGTCACGACTCAATGTGAAAAACAAGCTGGGAAGCGGTGATTGGGTGGTGTTTGTAGGTTGATAACGGCGATGGGTATAGCGTTGAAGGCAGTGAATCTCTCTGGGTATGAAATAACACTGTTCTCTAATCTGAAAGTGGCAAAGAACACAAAATTTCCCTGATTCTGGAGTGGTTGCACTCTTTTTATTTGCTTTCTGAAAAGAGTCCAATCATGCGGCTTTCTGGGGTAAAAAACGCGCTGGGCTCGATTCGGAGAAAATTGGCGACCGCAAGGAGAATGCACGCCTCTGATTAGCCGGCGGTGGGGACCCTGGAGGAAAAAGAAAGGACTTTTGCTGTGGGAAGTTGGGTGATTTCTGGGGGAAATGCACAAGTCCGCGGAGAGACTCAAGTGGGAGGTGGCGTTGTCGTGGGGAGACTGGGTGGGGTGCAGGGTCTGGGGACTAGTCCCTTCTATTCTTTCATTTCTGTTTTTGTTCTTCTTTTTTTGCCGTTGTGACTCGGATCCTACCGCAGATCGCACACAATACACCGCGAAAACGTTTGATGCTCTCAAGGCGGCCAATTTCTGAGATGTACTTCATACAACTGAAGCGCTTGACTATTGGCACTAAGGCATTGGGGTCAATCAGCTATTCAGCAATTATCCTTCTGCCTGTTTAGTAACACTGGGGAATATAGGCAGCCCTGATCTATATGGAAATGAGCAACGGCGCTTTACTACATTGTACCTTTCCAGAGAGTGGAACCGTTATGGTGGAGTTTTAAGATGATGGGATTTGATACTTTGAGTAACCCAGCAAAGCCTTTGGATTCAGAATGTACGCTCTGCAGATACCAACGACCCGTGTACACACTAATCGGTATCACCGTCAATGATTTAAGACAATGGGAAACGTTTGTTGCAGATTTTGTTATCATAACGGGGAGAAGGGTCGACAGAAATCAGGAGAGAAGTACTAGTTGTTTGGTTATAAGTGCACATTTGGATATCCTGAGGGAACTCACCACAGAAAACGCGCCATTTTTGAGACACTGCGAGCTCAACTCGTCTCCGGCCGCTTAGTGGAAAGCTTACGTAACACACACTAACAAAAAAAAAACCTACCTCCGCAGAACATCAACAAACTAGATCATCACTCCGGATAATGTCCCAATTCTACCCCGTGATACTACAGATCGGGTCTCAAAACATCACAGCTGGCTTCGCAGGAGACTCTATACCCACACTACGGAAAAGAACCTCAGAATATAACCAACTGCGGTGGAACTATGACGTTCTTAACACAGACATGCAAGAACTCGAGATGAGTCTAGAACGCGTCATTCACGATATTTACACCAACTATCTCCTCGTGGATGCCAAAAGATGCAAGGTCCTTGTCCTGGAGAAAGTGCTGCTCCCTAAACCTATTAAAGAAGTCATTACAAAAGTGTTGCTGTTCCACCTACATGCCCAATCTGTGGTGTTCTACCCAGAACCGGTGATGAGTTGTGTTAGTGCTGGCTCTCACTGTGGTGTTGTCATTGATCTTGGGTGGTATGAGACTACCATTACACCAGTATACGACCTGAGAGTGCTTTACAACAATGCGAAGAGGACTATTAGAGCTGGGAAGTCGATCCATGAGAATATCGCTAAGGAAACAGGGTTCACTGCTGAATTGGTTGAAAAATTTATCACAGAGGTGTCGTTTTGCAAAGCAGGTCCACATTCATGTGATGCTGTTGATGAAGATGACTTCACATTCTGTGGCCAAGAAGTGAAGAACTCCATACGGTACGCCCCATATGAACAGCTATTCAAAACTTCAGACACAGAAGATGACAACGACCATAGTATCACAAGACTCACAACAGACACCTTCAAACAGTTGAACATAGATCTACGAGGCTCACTATCTGACAAGGTCATCGTCACAGGTGGTCTAAGCCACATTCCTGGCGTGAAATCACGAATCATTAGAGAACTACAAGACCTGAAACTCGCTGCGATTCAAAGCCTCGGGCCCTGGGAAGGCGCTAGCCTATATTGCTCTACAGCATTGATGTCACCATCCATTACACAGGGGAAGTTGAATGAATTGAGTAGGGATAAATACCTGACCGGTGAGGCTGCTTTAGTCGATTGGGTTGATCAGGTTTATCAAAGATGAAAAAAAAAAATCGTTCTGTGCGCCCGTGGTGTGTGGGTAAATACAAGATTTCACCAGTCTGAGTCCTCCCTTGTAAGATCTCTCAGTATATCCAGATGCGAACAATAGACCAAAACACTTTTGGCTGTCCACGTTCCTATTAAGATAAAGGACTTTGACACTTTGATTGGGGAAAAGATAGACTCATCGGCAGTGTATTCTAGTGGGTATCCACATAAAGAATAGAATGGTTCAGCTATAGTGTACAATGGCCCGTATCTACACATAAACCAAGACCAGCTCTCCAGCTTCTTAAACATCCACTCTCTAGCTCGAACCCGTTTGTCTTTAAAGTGTTGAAATGTGTTGAAATGGTATTTCGGGAAAAGCATACACATTGGTCACGTTGAATCCCAATGTATGGTATAGGTGAGACAGGCTCAGATCTGAGAATGGCGCACAATATTCAAATATCCATGCGTTTGTCTTGTGAAATCTTTGAGCTCCTGGTATCTTTACCACTGATATAGTCACTGGTTTCCTTCCGTCGCTTGTTAGGGCCTTCAGGAACTGTCTTGGATCAGCGGCTGCCTTGGTGCCAATGTTATCTCTCTTCATCCCAAAATAGTCATTAACATCAAAAATCAATGAATTAGATATCGCTTCCATCGTTGGATGATCATCTGTTACTAGGCCAGGAGTAAGTTGCCAAAAAGACGTCTCGGCGGTGAAATAAATACGACGACAGAGTCGGTTGCCATGCGGAGGTCCTTAAATATTGCGACTCTAAGACATTGTGAGGTACTTTTGGATCAATCCAAATCCATACTGAGTACTCGCGGGGATGATTTTCTTTAGTCCGGGGTTCTGGTTTAATGCCTTAAAAAGAAGTACTTCTTCATAGATGTCAGGGGAGAAGAATAAAAACCTGATGATCAGAGTTATCAGTGGTGAAGGAAGTGCCTCAATTGCAGGTAGAAGATGCTTGTTGATTCTGTCAGATATTTCCTCCGATATATCTGAGCTGGTAATGGTGGAATCTGTGAGTGGTAAACATCTCAATTTATCATAGATGAAAGAATATTTGGATTTGGAGCCGTAAGACTTGACGCGCTTGAGATGGCAAATTTTAGACACACCACGACTGTTATATCGCCTCATTATTGGTTCGCTGGTGTTCAACTGAAAGATGGGTACAGCAACGTACATAGTCATAGTAGTGGGGTTTGCTTTTTCTAGCCTTTAATTCTATGTTTGTCTACACCTTCTCATGAGAGTGCCAACATGGAGCACCTCCGTTCCTTAACTATTGCTGTGAATCAAATCTCTGGTACAGCCATGATCAAATTACTAGAATACAACTACCATTAAACTAAATACCTAACTTCATGTACCATTGACTCTCGAGCCAATACCCATCGAGCTCACCGGCTCTAATAACTTCAGAATCTTGTAACCATTGCAACACCAATGACAAATCCTCTTTAGACAACAAAGGCTTAGTGATGGTTTCAATACCTGACTCGGTAATACCAGGCTGTGAGAGCAATATGGTCACAATAACACGGAGGACCTTGTGCCAAATCGATCTATTAATTTCACCTTTGATGTCAATCCAGATATGTGAGCATGGTTTACCTTGTGGAACAATCACTTGTTTCTCTGTCTTGTCATTTATCAAAGCTCCATCAGCAGCTGTCAAGATTATATCACTGTCCAATTTTTCTCTTTCTAAAGTTCTGGCTTCATAACCGGTCAACACTTCTTTTCTGTAATGATCAACACGCGTTAGGTTCAAAGCCTGGTCTTTCAACAGTTCCAAGATCGGCACCATTATGGAATTGTCAAACACTTGGTCCAGAATGATGGCTTTATTGGATGATAGCAGTTCTTTCAACATGGTTTGGAATTTGGATGTCTTGTAAAGTTGGAAATCAAAAGTATGGTCATCCAACAGAGCAGTTATCTTATCACCCAGATAGATTTTGTTGTCAAGACCTGAAATTACAATATCACGGTCTTTGGTCATTTGCAGGAAGACATCATTGATTTCATCTTCCGTGAACTGGTCAAGCACTGACAGTTTCTTGATATCCAAGTTGTTACCACTTGCGACAATAGCTATGATGATATTCTTGATAATCTCCTCCTTGGTGACACCTTCTTCGTCTTTCACAGCTGGAGCCTCATCGAAAGTAAACACCTTGTTAACCAAATATTGTTCTCTCTGGACCATAGAGTTATTATCGTACTGGTTGATAGCCTGAGTTTCACCAACTTTGACAAAATTGTACTGCTTGTAATTCTCTTCAATATTGGCAAATAACTTCTCACCTGTCTCTTCAACACCGGTCAAACTTTCTGAATCTGACCAGATATTGACCAATTCTTTCAAGTTTAGATTCTCAACATCTTCCATGTTGATCTTATCTTCTTTCACAGCAGCCAATAGGATCCTCTTCCAATTTCTTCTTGCTAGTTTGACACCGGTTTGGCCCATCATCATTCTAATCCTTGGCCATTTCATTCTCAAGATGTCAGTGTCAATGTTCAACAGGTCTGTGATCTTCTCCCAATGAATCTGGTTCTCATTGATGGTCTTGCAAATAACAACCGCTTTGAAGAGGAGGATGGTCTCCTCGCTGTTCAATTGTGAAACATTTCTCTTCTTTCTTGACCCATGTGACTTTCTGGTTTTGATGGCGTTGTTGTTCACAGTATCATCTTCTGGGGCCTTAGCATGCTTCTTGGACTTTCTAGACGTTCTCAACTTGGACTTGAAATTGGCAAAGATATCATCAGTGGTAGCATTCTCATCCAGTTCTTCCTTGGCTTCAATTCTAGCTGTGTATTGTTTCTTGGTCTTTGGCTCTTTGACTTTTGGCTCTCTAACCTTCTTGACACGTTCCTTCTTAACTTTTGGAACTCTTGGAGTTGGTTGAGGTGTTGGTCTAGTTGGCACAGTATGAAATGTCTCACGAAGTTCAGTATCAAAGAAATCAATGTCGAGACTGACTTCGTCCAACTTCTTCAAGGCACCCTTCTCGGTCTTCTTCTGCTGCAAGGATCTCTCAAGTTGTAACACAGTCTCAAGGTCAGCTTCCTCGGTGACCAAAAACTCATAGTTCACCTTACCTTCAACGTCAGCAGTGTATTCTTGTGTGGAGACCTTTCCCTGGTCAATCAACCCTTGACAATCGTTTCTGAATGTCTTTCTATCAATGTTGTAGCCCAATTCATTTCTCAAATCATTCATAAACTCATGGTCATTAACTCTGACACCATCACTGTCATTCAAGATTCTCAAGATAGCAGCTCGACGTTCAATTGCTTTGAAGGAAAGACCTTGGATACCATCAATCTCTAAGACTTTGGGGTTTGTGTTATCTTCGTCAGCAACGATCACCCCTTCTGGTTTCTTGGTCTCGGAAGTCTGTGGCTCGGACGTCTCTTTCTCTTGCACTTGAGTATCTGTCACCACTGCATCTTTAGTGGCTTCTTCAACTTTTCTCTTCTTTGGTTGTTTCTTCTCTCTAACTTCTCCCTTCTTTGGTCTACCTCTCTTGACAGGAGGACCCAGCCCAACCGCCTTCTCAGTGGCATTTTGTTGTTCTCTCAGTTTCTGTTTGATATCTGCTGTCAGTTTTGAGCCAGATCCATACCAAGCAATCTTCTTCTCTCCACGGTCAACATACAGATCAACTCTTGAGTTCAATGCACTATAGTGAGTCTTCTCCAGTAATGAAGTGGCAACAAGTTTCTTGGTCTTGTAAGGTGGTAACACAGCACCATTTGGATTCTCTTTCTCACCAGCTAATTTGACCCAATTTGGCTTTGTGACGTAACGGTAAAACTTTACACGGCCTTGGAAGTCATAATGTCTGATCAACCCATAGTCTTCAGCAAACTTCAAACCAGGTTTCTTTGGGTCACTTGTATAACTCTCTGTCAGCTTGGCAAATAGTCTGGTGTATTCAAACCCAAATACTTCTTCAATCAGGAAGTTGGTGGAACAACCTGCAGTGCCTTGTTTCTCCACAACTTGGTAAATTTGGTTCTGATAAGGAAAGAAACGGTTAAATGACGGAATCTGCAAGTTCGATTCTGATGCTTCAACAACTTGTAAGTTGACAACACTCTTTAAAGAAGTGGAAGGTTCTTCGTCTTCCAAGTCTTTCAATTCATCATCGATCAGTTCGTCATTAAATTCAATGTCATCTTCAGGTTCTTCAACTTCATCAACATCCTGGACAAAGTCTTTCAAGTACTTCACTGATCTAAACTTCTTTGTAGGAGAAACAGGTGAGACAACAAGGACTTTCGAAATGTACCCTCTGATTTCCAAATAGGTGATACTAGACTTGAAGACTCTCTTGTGCTTGATGCTCTTGTCCAACTCTAGCTCTCTTCTCAAATCGTTCATTTGTCTGATACCGGATTTGGCAGCTTTCAACGTATTAACGATCTTCTCTCTTAAGTCTTTCAAATTAACAGTAATCTCTTCTTCCTTGCTGTTAATGGAAATATCTTGAAATCTGTAAGGGTTGAAGAACTTCAATAGAGTGAAGAGCGACAATGTTCTACCACCTTTCAAAATCTGAATCTTCTTAATCAAATGACTGATGGCTTTGATTCTGGATGTCAAACTTCTAGCATCTTGACCAGTGACTCTAACCAATTGAAACGAATCAATACCTTTCTCTCTATTCTTAGCAATCTCCACCAGCAGCTGGAACGCAGACTCGCCGATTGGGTTGTTCTGCTTAGGAGCACCAGTCAAAACGATCCATTGGTAGCTCTCATTGACTCTGATACCAAAGTTCTCTTGGTTTGGATAAGTCTCTGGCCACTCCTGCACGGTGAACACACCCTTGGTGATTTCATATACCTTACCGTTCTTCTCTGTGTGTGACTCGGTCTTCTGAGCAATGGTACCACTCTCCAAGTTCTCGTTGCCCTTCAGCCACGAGTAGACGATTTGTTGATATAGTTCATCGATCTCAGTATCCAGCTTGACGCGTAGCAACTCCCACAATTTGGCGAATGTCATCCCTGAAAAGCCCTGGTACGTGACTTCCTCCAGAACGGAGTCCACGACTTTGTCCGGGTACAGCAGAGCCATCGTTGATTGTGTCTAACAGAGCGTGTTTTGGCTGTGTTTATGGCTCTTTGATGAGAAAAGGCGAATTCTTTGCTCCCCAAGGGGTTCGAACCAGGCCAAAGAAGAAAACAACCCGCGAACTCGTTCGATATAGAGAAATTATAAAACGGTTTCGCGGAATTTTTCAGAAGTTGGCGAAATCAACGAACTGACACGAAACACAGAAACAGAGAATAGAGAGAACATTGATTGGCCACAATTCACACTAAAGCACTGCCAGAATGAGTCAGAGACAAGTCGATCCAGTGGCTGTCAACGTTGCCAACTTTCTAAAGGACCACAAACAGTTGAAACAGCGTCAAGGTTCTCTACAGGGCAACTCTGTTGAGTTCTTTAGATTCAAGAGAGCACACCGTTTATTGCTAAGTGACGAGTATAAGACCAAGTCTGAGAACCCAAAGAACCAACTCCCTCCTATCACCAACGATGATCAAGCTAAGAGCCTGTTCGCTCATCTGATCAAGAGCCAATTGCTACTACCAGGTCAAAAACTGCATACACAAGAAGCTAGAGAGAAGAACTTGAACCCAAAGAAAGGTACCCCGGTCTTCCTATTGAAGCAGAATGCTGAGCTAAAACCGGATGAATACTATGTCTGGTTCTACAAGAAGACTAACCCATGGGATTTGGTGAAAGGTTTCGGTATCGTTGCTGCCATTTTCACATTGATCTTATTCCCATTGTGGCCATTCTTCATGAGAAAAGGTGTTTGGTACTTGTCAATGGGCTGTCTATGCTTGATTGCTTTGTTCTTTGTTATTGCCATTATCAGACTGATCATATTCTCAATCACCTATGTTGTCTTGAAGCCTGGTCTATGGATATTCCCTAACTTGTTTGAAGATTGTGGGTTCTTTGAAAGTTTTGTTCCATTATACGGCTGGCATGAAAGTCAATCAGAGAAGAAGGCTAAGAAGAAAGCTGCTAAGGCTGCTAAGAAGTCCTCAACTGCTGCTCCTGTTTCTACTTCCTCTGCTAAGATTGAGAAGGTCAACACCACAACCACTTCATCATCCAAGGCTAACGAGTCAACTACTACTAAACGTAAAGTCACATTAGAAGAAGTTGATGAATAAGTTATATCATATAGAACAGCAAAAATGAACACAGGTTGGCTACATTTTTAAGTACATCGTAGTCTTTCATCAAAATCCTATATACAAGAAGTTAAGCTCTGAACGTCTTCAGACCAGTTGAGCAACGTAATATTTCCCCTTCCCAACTCTTAGTAACAACACTTCACCATCAATCAACTGTTCAGGACTCAACAGCAAGGAATCAGTGGCCTCGACCCTTGTTCTTTCAAACCCTTCGTAGACAGCACCATTAGCCACTAATTTACGGGCTTCAGATTTGGAAACACCATGTAAATGAGCCACGACTGTACTGTATGGCTTACCGACAAACTCCTCCTTTGAAATCTGCTTCAAAATATTGGCATTGTTGAAGGCCTTCAGCAAAGCAGCGGTAGAGATGTCAGGGTATGCTTGGTCTGGAGGTGGGTATAAGATCGAAGTGACAACTTCAGCGTCACGGCTTGTGCCAACACCATGGATCAAATCAGTGACTTCGGCAGCAAGGATACGTTGAGCGGTTCTTAGGGTTGGATCCTTTGCATGTTCTTCTAGGATGGATTGAATTTGTGATAGTGGTAAGATAGTGAAGATCTTCAACAGTTTTTCAACTTCAGAGTCTGGGGTCTTGATAAAGTATTGGTATAGTTCGAAGGATGGAGTTAGTTCAGAGTCAATAAAGACGGCATTCCCAGCACTTTTACCAAACTTTTCACCAGAAGCAGTGGTTAATAATGGCACTGTCAAACCGAATGATGATCTATTGGCTAGTCTTTGGATCTCTTTATCCTTCTTATTCTGTAACTTCAAAGAAGATTTCAGTCTAGTGATCAGGTCGATACCAGCAGTGATGTTACCCCATTGATCGTTCCCACCAACTTGAACACTGACATTCTCATTCTTGAACAACCACCAGAAATCGTAGGCTTGTAACACTTGGTAAGCAAACTCATTAAACCCAATACCATTCTCAGACTCTAATCTCCCCTTGACACTGTCCCTAGCCAACATCTGCCCAACTCTAATATGACGGCCATAATGAGCCAAGAACTCTAGGAAGCTCACATCCTTCCACCATTCGAAGTTGTTTCTCGATTGGATTTCACCTTCTTCAATGATCTTCTGTATACTTCTAGACTTGACGTATCTGACACCCTGTGTGAAGAAGCCCTCCAATTGAGCTTGGATTCTAGCAACGTTATCCAGTCTAGTCTCATCGGCCATCGCATCACGCTCAGTGGTTCTCCCACTAGGATCACCCACGGCACCAGTGGCACCACCGACCAAACCCACAATGTTATGCCCTCTGATGTTGAAATGGAGCAGGATCAACAATGGCAGTAAGTTACCCAAATGCAACGATCTGGCCGTAGGATCAGCACCGCAGTACAGACCGACTTTGGCCTTCGCTATCAGGTCTTCCAGTTCATCACTGGTGGAGTTCGATATCAGACCACGCTTCTGGAGATGTTGGATCAGTGGTTCTTCCAGGTCCTCCTTCAGGGCCCTTTGGTCCAGTTTGAAGTTGTCAATGTATGTGGAGATGCCACGTTTTGGTAGCAGTGTTCTTCTGAGGAGCAGCGAGGAAGCTCTCAGCATTTTGGTGGTGTTTGGTGGGGCTGCTTAGTATGGTTAAAGGTTTGGATTTTTTTTTTTTTGGTGTTTGAAAGAGAGCCACTAACAAAGAAGAGGCGAACAGTTCAAAACCTCTCCAAATACAGAAATGGTGGACACTAAGCAGGTATCCAAGGACCTTGTCGAAGCTTACAAGACCAAAGTCTACACAAATCACCAAGAAACGCTACGGAATGCCTCCGCTACGCTGCAATCGCTGGTCAACAGGTCCAACATGGCCAAACAGATCACATCCCTCCAACAATCGGTGCTGAAGTACGAGGATCCAGTGGCACAGGAAGCCGCTCTGTCCACCATCGACCTTGAGAAGATATATTCTGGTGTTGATGCCCGTGAGAAGGCGGAGAATCCAAAGGGGCTCGGTTACAAGGATTTCATCGTCCTGGAACTGTTGAAATGGTTTAAGAATGACTTCTTCAAATGGACAAATGAACCAGAAGCTACTCCAGCACAGGGGAAGCCTAGATTGATTGGGCATGAGAGACCAAATTCCGAAGAGGTGAAATATCAGGCAAACGTCACTGAGATCTATCAATGTGAAGACGGTTCCAGAATCAGGTTCCCTCGTTATAATGATCCTGTGAAGTTACTAGAGACGAGGAATGGTCGTTGTGGTGAATGGAATAACTGCTTCTGTCTGTGTTTGAGAGCATTGGGTATTAGATTCAGAACTGTCTGGAACAAGGAAGATCACGTTTGGGCGGAGTACTATTCTGAGACTTTGAAGCGTTGGATCCATTTAGATTCTTGTGAAGAAGCATTTGACAATCCAACATTGTACAACAAAGGCTGGGGCAAGAAAATGAGTTATGTCTTTGCCTTTGGCATTGATGGTTGTGCCGATGTGAGTAAGAGATACGTTGTTGAGAAGGATAAGGCATTGGCTAGAGATCAAATCAACGAATCAGACTTGAAGAACCTTTTGAAACTGCTCACTGCCTTACAACGTCGTTCCAAATCCAAAGACGAATTGTTCAAGCTGGTCGTTGAAGACAATGTCGAAAAAATGGAACTCAGGGGCCAAAAGCCAAGTTATACAGAGACTTTGGCCCTGCCTAGACAAAGTGGGTCTGTTGAATGGACCACTGCTAGAGGCGAAGCTGGTAAGTAACGAATAAACGAGATATTTCATAGGATTCAATGTAACAAGTCTATATTTGTATTAATTCTATGTACTAAGTTTATTTAGGATCTAGGGAATGTTGAAGAGTGAGCACCGCCTTAGAAGCACAATTTGGCGTCATAAACGGATTTACCGGCTTCATAATCGGAAACCGGTCTCTTTGTAGTATCAACAGTTTCATTGAATGCCTTGAAGTAGTCGGAAATCTTGTTAGCAGCCCAAGACTCACCATCCCATTGGATATACGCTAAATGACCACCTAAATCGGTCTTCAAAAGGACGACGTATGGGTTAGCTTCAGCTTCATAAGTTGGAATGGAGTGGACACCGACAACAGGATCATCGAATGAAGAGATGGCTAGTAATGGGGTCTTGACACGCAATAGTCTGTTAACAGAGGAAGCGGCTCTGTAATATTGATAAGGAGTTTGGAAACCGTAGAACTTGGAGGTAAAAGCAGCATCAAATTCCACAGTGGAGTTGTATTTGGCGTTTAACATCTCTTCAGTGACCAGTGGGTGTTGTAAGATCATCTTTCTATTGGATCTGACCAAAGTAGTTAGAGTTGAAGTGATTGGTTTTAAAAAGATCAGTTTGGACCAGAAACGAGTGGAGATATGGATTGCACTATCGACAAAATCCCATGGGTTGGACAACACAGCAGCAGCGGTGTATTCAGACTTGTCACCTTCTTCACCCAAATAGTTTGTCAAAATTGTGGAGCCGAATGATAGACCAACACCGTAGAAAGGCCTGTTTGGGTACAACTTTCTCAAAACTTTCAAAAAGTTACGCAAGTCATCAGTGGCAAGACCGTTGAATAGTTCTGGAGTGGAGATCTTGGATCTACCGCAACCTCTGGCATGTAGCACCACAACATCAAAACCTTGGGAGTATTGCTTACCGGCAATGGCCTTGGTGATAGGTTCATGAGAACCACCACCTAACCCATGGGAAATGATCAATATTGGCTTAGTATCCTCTGAGCCTTGTTGTTCTAATTCTTCTGGTGACAAGAATCTAGTACGTGGGTGCAATCTTGGCCAGCCTTCAGGGTGGTGCTCAGGGACTTTGGCCTTGAACTCTTCTTCGGAAGATGGAGGTGGAAGGACAAAGTCTGCCGATAGAGTAGCACCGTCTTCCAGAGTAATGACTCTTCTACCGTAGTACACCTTGTAGTTCTTCGAGCAGTCAGTGAAGTATAGAGCCAGAGTTTGGATGTCACCGGACCAGTAGGCTGGGTGTAGGTAGAACTTGGATTTATCTTTAAGACCGACCGAGTTGACCAGTTCGTTGAATGGGATCACGGCTGTACCGTCTTGGCCATCTTTCAATGGCAATTTCACAGTCTCAGCGTGGTGATGTGACTCAATAGTACCTCTGAAGCCGACCATTTTTGATTTGTCCAGCTGGAGTTGGTGAAAGTCAAGTTTGAAGGTTTGAACTTTCGGCACTCGGCTAAAATTAAATTCAAGCTGTGTGTTATTCCCAAAACCGGAAATGGACCAAGACGGGAAATCTGGGAATATTTGATGACTTACCAATAATTGAGAGAATAAACAATGCTAGGCATCTCATTGGACCACGGAAGCGTCCTCAAAGCATTGCTCTCTCGAAATGTCTCAGATTTGGTTCAATTTTTATAATTAGCCTATTAGCTCTTGCGCTAGTTGGAACTTCATTCTCGGAGGCTATTCTTACAACAATCAAACACATTCTGTAACGTATACAGTATCCCATCAAGTAGATATGTCTATAAACTTCATCATTCGGCTGTGCTGGCTGTGCTGGGTGGTATTTTCTAGGGTTCCCGCTTCAAGTTGACTCTTTATCATTAACCGCCCTCCCTCACCCCAAAACAATTGAATGAAAGCTTTAAAAACCATTTCGAAGAGAGATTTGACATTCTCGTACTTTACATGTCTTCAGTGATCAGTTTGAGATTGGAGCATCCTAGTACCCCTAAGTTTTGGGGCTGCATTAGCGTATACTTGTATCCGGGATCTATCGCACTCTCAAAATTTTGAGATATCCCACAGTATTGTGATTTGAAGAGACTTAAGGCACGATTATGTGCATAACTATCGATCATAGATAAGATATTAGAGGACGCAGGCCTTTTGGGAAGGGTATCTTACTGTTTAAATGGTGTCCTTGTTTCGCCCACTGAGAGTTCGCAGTGCAGCGGTCGAGAATTATTCGGGAATGGGAAGACCCAATTAGAAGTATTTTAACGAGATATTAGCCCCACGTTGCCCTGAGAGGGTGTACGTCATCCTTCATTAGAAAGAGACGTCAAATAATGATGACTAGGACCTCATATAACGCATTTCCGATCTTGGTCCATTTCCAGTTCTGGGGCAAGGCCAACGTTTTGCCCCAATTCCGGCAAATTTCTGGTTCTGGTCCATTTCCGGTTTTGGGGCATAACACTGTGTCTGATCGATTTCGCGAAAATCTCCCAAAACTGCAAAAAGGCCGATACACGTACTATTTTCAAACTAAACAAAACAAAACAACTTCTTGCCACAAAAACGATTCCAATTGTGTTAAAGTTAAAATGTTTTGTGGGATCGTAACCACAGGTGGAGGGCACCATGGATACACTTCCAAGAATCTAAACTAAGAGCTAATGTGAGTACCACCCTCTCCACATGCGTTGCCACTGAGCCTTACTAACACAGTCATAGAATGAAACCAGTTGCTAAACAGATTGCCGACTCCAATTTTCCAGTTGATTCCGCTTTGCCAAGATCTGATGCTAAAGACGAAGAGAAAGGTGAATCATCTAGTGACGATGAAACTGATGTTGAGCCTGGTTTGTCAAGATCTGACGATGAAAACGATAAAGAAGGTGGCCTTAGCACAGATACTGACTCTGACTCCCCTTCTGATCTTGAATTGGACAGTCAGTCCGAATCCGAAGATCAAGTCCCAGTTCTCCCAATTCCCATTCTTCATGATAACAGCCAACAAGGCCTAAGATCTGACTTTACCTCGACCTTTAACTTCGGTAGAGGGCCTTGTGCGTCACCTTCCGAGCTAGACATCAGGTTAAATGCAGAAATGAGTGATCATGAGCCTGAGCCTTAGAGCGACTTAAGCTCCGATTCGGAGTCGGGGTGGTCCAGTTTGAGTGAAAACTCAGAGCAAATACGCACAATGAGTGCAGGTGCAGAAGACATGGATCTCCATTATGAAAGAATTGGAGAAGATGAAAGATCGTGAGGTTATACGTGGACCGTGGTCACGATTCAGCATCGGTTAGTGGTTTTACAACAGATCAAGAGACTTTCATAATTAGTTATTAGTAGCTGACGTAGTACACGCGATTCCGACATAGTGTTATATCAGTAGACCATTCACTAGAGGAAATGTTGCAGACTGTGCAAAGCTACTCATCAGCAGTGCAAGGACACTCAAAATTTGGTGGAATTACTTAAGTGTTTCAATCAATTCCAACTATGTTAGTCAAGTCATTCAAAACATCCAAATGAGCACACGCTAGCATCATACTAGTAGTTCGTTTAGGTCTCACCCTTCCTAAGACCAAAAGGTAATCGTTAATACTGATATAAGTCCAATGCCTCAATTGCTCGAGTGGGAGACCAAAAAGACGGTATATCGGGCGTATCAACTTCCATAAAAGTTTATATTTTACTGGGTCTAGCTCTTTGCTAGTCAGGGCCAGCCTTTCAAATGTTTTCTTTCTCAGAAGTAACCACTGGTATTTCAAGAATTGATAGGGGACTGTAGGTACTACATCACTGATGCTAACACGAATTCCCAATGCTCTGAGGTTGTCAAGACCCATCAGTGGGATAGGCGGAACGTAACTAGTAACGTCCTCCCTCTTTGGAACTACATTACTGCTTGGCGGAATGCTCAATAGTACCACTCTTGACGGTTTTTTGCTCTCATTTGTCAGTAACCCTTCATAAAAGACTTTTGGATCTATAGGAGCACTGACATCAATCTCAGATCTGCTATCCAAGCCCACACGCCTTCCAAAGAATCCATTTACATCAAATATCAAGGGCCGATAGAGCTTTTTGATATCTAAGGGCCCTGCACTAATTTTCCAAAATGAGATATCAGGGGTGAATATAAAGACAGAATCTATAGCCTGGCGAAGCTCCTTTATATGTTTGGACTGTATGACATTATGTGTCACCCTTGCATCAATGTATATCCACAACGAAAACTCCTGTGAGATTATCTCTCGAAGTTCTGGGATCTTGTTCAATAGTTTGAATAGCAGCACATCTGAGTACAACTCTGGGGCAAACTCTAAGCTTTGTATTATGAGCCAGATGATTTCAATTGGAAGCTGTTGGAGAGCTGGGACAATAACTGAGTTGATACGCTTTTGGCATGCAGCCTCTAAAGGCTTGAAAGTCTCAAGCAGAATCCTGGTTATCAGTCCTTTCATCATAATTGGCCTCTGGTAAGTCAAGTGCCCTTAACCTAGGTCCAAAATGAGCCTTGAACTGTGACGATGAAGTCTACGTTCCAATTATCTCGTTCTTTCCTGTTGGTTATTGAGAGAATTCATTTATTGTCTGTCTAAGGTAAAAATTAGCCGAGAAACAACGATTTCCCAAAACGTTTTCGTGGCCGTTTTTGAATTTTTTTCGGTAGGCGATGAGATGTTGGAACAATGACACCTTTTGACCCCATAGAACAGCTCCAAATTCATAGATGATGAGCTTTGTTAGACGAGTCAGTGGTCTCAGACAGCTGCTACCTCTTTCCAGATCTTTCCACTCCTCGGCTACAGCATTTTCGGCACACAACCTGACGCTTAAACGTACAAACATCAACGATCTATACAAGAAGTACCACTCAGATGAGAAGATCACGGTGATCACAGCTCATGACTTCATCAGCGGGAAGCTCGCAAACGATGCTGGTGCTGATGCAATCCTAGTGGGTGACTCGCTAGCCATGGTTGCTCTTGGTTACGAAGACACGAACGAGATGCCATTTGATGAGTTCTTGTACCATTGCAAAGCCGTCAGACGAGGTGTTGATGGATCGTTCCTCATTGCCGATTTACCATTCGGTTCATTCGAAAGCTCTACAGAGAAGGCTATTGAAAGCTCCATTGCTCTGGTATCCAAGGGTAGAGCCAACGCTGTGAAGATTGAGGGTGGTGAAGAGATCGCCGATACCGTTAGGGCCATTACTAACGTGGGGATCCCAGTGGTGGCACATGTTGGTCTGACTCCACAACGTGCTAATGCTCTGGGAGGCTTCAAGGTTCAAGGTAGATCTGCCGCTAATGCTCTCCGGATCTTGAAAGACGCTATTGCTCTGCAAAATGCCGGTGCTTGTGCTATTCTCATCGAAGCAGTTCCATCAAAGTTAGCCTCATACATCACCCAGAAGTTGAAGATTCCAACGATTGGTATTGGCGCTGGTAACTCTACCAGTGCACAAGTTCTAGTTCAAGCTGATGCACTGGGTCTACTAGAAGGCGATGTTGCCAAATTTGTGAAGAAGTATGCTAATGGTTACGAAACTGGTAAAGAGGCCCTAGAGAATTACTGTACCGAAGTCAAAGAGTTGAGATTCCCGGAAGAGGGCACTCACACTTACAAGATCAAGAGTGAAGTTCTAGAAGAGTTCATTAGAGAAGCTGAAAAGCTATGATATGATTTGTAAATAATGTTTGTTTATGTTTGAGTATAGCATTAATGAATGCATGATGACTCGTTACGTAGTGCTACAGTAAACCGAACTAATTGACATTCTAGGGCTACAGTAAACCGAACTAATTGACATTCTAAATAGAGGTTCAAACTCTTTAGTAACCAAACCTTTCAGGCATCACCACTGGAGCAACCAAACTCCAACCATAAATCAAATAACAAATCCAAGCACTAACAATCTTGACCCAAGAGTAGAAATAAGTTCTACCGACAGGCACAAAATCACCAAAGTCATCCTGCTGGACATTCATGGTCAATAAGACAGCAGTCCATTGTGAGGCAAGGAAAAAAATGATGTGGAATAGGGCATAGTTGTACTTGGTGGCGACTCTCTCTTCGTCCTCATCATCTTCATCGTATAACCAACTTTGATCATAAAGGGCAGATTCTGGTAATGTACCCACAGCAACGGCTTCTCTGATGGCTTGCATTCTCATCTCGTTTCTGGCTGATGGCTCAGAGGTGATCACGTCCGAAGCGGTGATTGGTTCATCATAGTTTATAGCAATGGAACCACCGCCTTTAGAACCGTTGAAGGCAGAGTTGGCAGCAGCTCTGGTAGTAGTATAGGCAATAGCAACAAAAGTGATAATGGCACCAAGAACCACTGAAGCGGTTCTAGCACCATTGGATCTCACCAGTGGATTGCACTGTTTGTCATCTGGTTCTGAGGCAACAGCCGATAGCGTCAGATAAGTACAATAAGCAGTGACAATGGCGCTTTGAGCCAGACCACAGTTTGGATTGTATTCTTGAACTGTAGGATTAACACTCACAACAGTGACAATGACGGCAAATATGACATTGACAGTGGCTGCAGCCTGGTTCATGGAGCACCCGCCATGGCAGAAGAAAACATAGGTCAAAACTGACATGATGATGGAACCAACGTACAAAGCACCAGTACCACCAATCAACAAAGTCTTCCAAACATTCGAGTACTCATCATCTCTCTCAACGTGTTCAATACAAGTCTCTGCCCATTCATGAGCGAAATCAACTAACAAGATCAACCCAACTAGCAAGAACAAAGCCCCGGCAATGACAGAAATGTAAGTTGACCAACCAATGAAGAATTTATCAGGAATGAAGAAAGCCACCACCGTCAACAAGGCCCATAGAAGCAATTTTGGGGCCCAGAAACCATTTTGGATCTTTGATCTTGGATTGGTTGTAGAGTGAACACCTACTAACGATGCTGCCAGTATCAGGTGTAGAATCCCCAATGAGAAATTCAAACGATGGACAGCAAAGAACCCACACTCGACACCTTCACACCCAAATCGTGCTATCTTCTGTAATTGCCGTATCGCCACGTCCATCAGCATGATCCAGGACACTATGGCGTTCAATAGGAAGAGGAAGGCGTAACTCAATCTAGTGGAGAAGGAAGAACCTATACTCTGGCAGGACTTGGAGCAAAGGGAGAAACAAAGGGACCCAAAGCATGAGGCAGCCCAGGTCCCTGCCATCTGTAGAGGAAGTGAAACAACGACACCCATTGTTTAATTTGTGGAGTGTTTGATGTCTTCGCCGTGATCAAGGGAGTCGAATTTTCTCTTGATTTTCATTTTCCCTTCTCAGTGCTCTGGCACAAAAAATTGGTGGAGTACGACGTACTATGACTAAAGACAGGAAAATAAGAGATAAAGCCAGTTTTGGTACAGGCTTCTTTGTGGGTCTGACAGTCACTGCTATACCTACAAAGTAGTATACCCGAGACCAGCACCCCTTAGGTTAGTGCCAAACTAAGAACTCGGGTACCTTGACTCGCCAGATTGTTCGCAACAATTTCCTCTTTTGGCCCTGTTTCCGAGAACTGAGATCTTAGCCGGCAATGGTTCTTATGAACCCTTCAAACTAACGGCTACAACTTTAAGTAATAATAGTAGTGCTTGATAAGCATAAATCTAAAGAGTAACGAGCAGTGAACAATAGCATTTGATAGAGGTCTAACCCTCTGAGTCGGTGATCCCACCAATACCAATCAAATAAATACACTCTTTTTCTGGCATGTCTGGAGAGTCCATCAATTTGGCCACTCTCTCTTCACCACGACCTTTTCTAGTAAGACATGTTAGTGAATGGACGTAAGTCTTCAAATCATATAAGTATAGCATACCTTAGCAAGATTCTAGTTGCACTGGCATGTGCTAGGACGTGACCACCAACACTATTGTGTTTTGTTAGTATGGGGAGCTCTATCGGGGTTTAGCATCTCGGAGCACCTAAGCCCAATTTTGACAGACGTCAACTGCTCAGAAATAGGTAACTATTTTGCAAATTTTCACTTCTGTACTCACGGTTTTCTACCATCTGCAGCAGCAAACAAAGCAGAGGCACCAGGATCAGATTGGACTTGGTTAGTCATGAACACAGCAACGTTGAAGTCCTCGGCGATTCTGTTCAATCTTGCTAAATGCTGGTTCAACCTAGACACTTTGTTAGTTGTTTACCCATAAAGCCTCAAACGGAAAAACACTCACTTCTGTTGGCGTTCATTCAATTCACCTCTACCAGAGTACTGCGGCTATGTTAGTAATCCTGTTCCTGAATCCAAGACAAGCGGGCATATATGAAATGCATATAGTCCTTTGTGCATATCAGATCTTACATCAACTCTAAAGTTGGCCATGATTGAATCGATAATCTAGAGTATTGTTAATATCAGTTGTTCATGAATGCTTGTTCAAAGATCCCACTTACCAATAGTCTGTACTGACCTGATGATAACTCATTGCTCAATTCTTCCAACAACTCCATTTGATGTTCACTGTTAAGAGCTCTTGCATAAGTGATGTTTTCAAGGCACGTTTCTGGGTCAACACCAAATCTTTCTGCAATGGATCTAATTCTGACGAGTTGTTAGTTGAGAGCCCTATAAGAGTGACATGATATATCCCACAGTGTCCACAATCAAGCCGTTCTAGCCTTTGGGACGGGATTAAACTCACCTGTCTGGGCGGAAAGTCCCTTCAGTGTCGATATAAGCAGCTTTACCTTCTCCACCACCAAGTGACTATGCGAAGCGTTAGTACCTTTTTGGGCGCATTTGAAGAGTAATACTTACTTTTGGTAACTGTGCGGTAACGCACAAAGTGTGAGCCATTTGAGTCTTACCACATCTGAATTCACCATAGACCTCCGTGATGCTCATAGACATTATCCCACCACCAAGAGCGCTGTCAAGACTCTTGGACCCAGTTGATAGGCTGACAACACGGGATCTAATATCGGCTTGCACAATACCTGAAACAAACCCAACAGACTATGTTTGAGTGTTAATATGAAGAGTGTTTTAAATTCAAAACAGTAGAATTCAACTCACAATCAATTTGCTGGCAGCTTCCTTGATCTTCTCGACCTTGATCTCTGAAAGACCTCTGATCTTGCATAGGTTTCTTTTTGTTGTAGAAAGGACAGTCTTTGAGTTGTTAGTACCAGGGAGTGCTTCTTAGTGTTTTGAAAGAAGCAGGGTATAGGAGCATACTGGAATAGTGCAGATACCAGCACTTTTTAGTTTCTGGATGTCACTGGCATTGACCCCTTGGGCCTGTAGCTCATCAACGGTCATGATAGACCCGGATTCTTGTTCAGCGGTCATGGTTGGTATGGTTTTCTCAATGGTGGCGCAATGATGTGACTCTTGTTTTGAAGGAGGAAAACAGCCTGGGTTTTTCGCTGTTTTTATACCTACCCCCAGTAGCCGCCGTGGGAAAACCTGAAAAAATAACACTCTACAACGAGATTAGGGGGCTACGCTGGTCAAACAAACTACGGAAAGGCTATCTCATAATGCTGTCTGTATGTAATATGCTGTCATTGCTATGTATTTGGGCAGTTCCTGCTCTCATGGCCAACTTCACCACAGGAATAACAACGAGCGACGAAAGATCTTCTTAAATTGACATCGCTTTGGAAGTTCCGAAGTCGTAGAAGATGGTTCCCGTAGTGGTGGACTGGTGTCATGAACTGATGCTGAGGTGGTGTCTGTGGGTTGGAAGGTCTCTTTGGAAGGTGAGCGTGTGGGCCTTGTAGAGGGATGTGCTGAAAAGGCTGTTGGGATGGATGAGGTGTGAATTGGGAAAACCTCTGAATACCGGACTGGTAGGGGTTGTTGTATGGTTGCTGGAATTGTGAATTTTCTGGAACGTAGTAGTTGTTGTAGTTGAATGCCATGTAGCCTGGTATTTGTTGTAGTTGTTGTGGATAATAGTTATTCATGAGGTTATTGTTTGGAGGAATTTGGAAGGAACTGGAGGGCGTTCTTCTCAAATATTGTGGATGAGGATAGTTCTGCCTTTCTTGATGCTGCTGAGTCTTATATTTAGGACACTGTGACTGGATATGACCTATCTCTTTGCAATAGTAGCACTGCTTTGCCTCTGTGTTTCTGTCCTCTGGACATTCGGAAGATTCATGACCAGGTTTCTTGCAATTGTAACAGAGCCTTTCTTCGTGTTCACATTCATCAGCATGGTGACCTAGATTACCACATTTGTAACACGTCTTTCTGAAAACCTCGGAGACGGGAAGTTTGTTATTTGGTCCCCTGCTAACTTTTTTGGCTGCCTTCTTGGTAATCTTTGCTTCGTTTTCTTCAATGACAGGGTCTGTTGAGTTCGATCTTGAGTTTGGATCGCTTTGATCAGTGTCTTCACGTGAAGTCGTCATTTCCATTCAACGTGTACTTGAAAAGACTTTAGAGTGGTCTTTCGCTCCTCTGGTTTTCGTTCAGCTTTGGAGCTAGTATTCACCAACCAAAAATAATGTACTTGAAGAATGTTTCACTACCAATGGTTCTTGGGAGTTCAGAAATATGGTGAGTCTATGAATGTAGCTTTCCTTCGCTAAGGTTTAAATTCTGATATCTCGTGTTGCTTTTCTTAGGAATCTAACAGAGTGAATGATTGAGACTCAATGGTCGTTGTTCTTTGGTGATGAAGATGATGAAATAAAATGAACCTTATAAGACCAGTCGAACAATGAGGCGAGCATTCAGTGGGGCCAAGGTTGAAGTGGAATGTTCTTGGTATCGCCTTTCGCTGGTGATGGGGATATAGTAGTCGATAACGGGGGCAGTTGTCGGTCTTTGTTCCTTCGAATATATGGAAATAGTTGCCAAAATGAAAACTTGTACCTTGTTTGAACAGCCTGCTGTATTTTCACACCTGGCAGATTCCAAGATTAAATACAACAAGCGTTAAAGTATATTTGTCTTGTCTGAGGTGCCTGTGATGTAACTTTGAAGGATGAAAGGGGCTCCACAGAAAAGGCACTGCCGCTGAACAAATAATACATATGAAAGTTACTAGCTGGTGCACTTTTTTTTTCACTGTTTTGTTTGTTCAGAATTTCGAATCTCGAGTTCTTTCTCGCACTTTGGTCAGTGTCTTAAAAAATAAACTTCTGCATGCCTCGGCATTAGCTTGCAGAAAAGCGGGCTCAGCGTTGAAATGGTGAAGATCCTATGAAGTTAAAAAAGAAGTGGGACAGAAACTCAGCGTCAATTCAGGGCACGCCCTCGCGGAAAGAAGCATTGGCGGGAACGCACCGGTGTCCAGTACTACGCGGTCATCGCACATCTCCGTTCTTTTCTGATGCTAGCGAATAATAAAAGCCAGTGCATGCTCGTGCTTTTAAACCTACAAGCTTGAAGCTAGTCGCGTCAATTTCAAAGGGATGTTCAGGCTGAATCTCGCGGTGTCGAAGGGCCCGTGTTGGCTTTGAGAATCTTCTCCAGACTTTCCATCACTGTTTCTCACGCTGTATACGAGGTGCGATTGACGGGGTCTTGTATGTATGAACCTTGAAGCTGTTTAGCTATATATCCGATGTTATCATTTTAAGCCCGCAGTCATTCTAGAATATGTGATGTCAATAGAATACGTTTTCTATGGATCACTTTTCCTCGAGCGTTCAGCACGGTTTTACCTGTTTGGAGTATCTTCATGTAGGTAGTGCCCGCTGGCATCAAAGCCCACTGCAAAGGCTAGAATATAGGTTTAAAGTTGTGGCGAAAGAGAGACAGAACTTCGCAGTCCGTTCAATCAAAGTACTACATTGACCCTTGATAGAATTCACACTTCCATCAGAAGGTGTCCGAGTCTACGTTCTTACTCCCGTCGTTCCCTTGTCTTCCTTGAAAATCTGGTTCGGTGGCATTTTTTGGTTCTTCTGTCAAGATCTGGTGTAGACTCTCTTTTTGGTCAGATCTCAGATACGACGTAAAAGCGATAATGTGGGTCAGGATCCGCTCAGAGTGTGACAGGTATGAACTTACTCCAAAATATTTCCAAAGCAACATCAAGTGGGTCCGAAGGAAGTGAATAGTTGAGCAGAGACTCCTTGGTTGCTCATTCAGAAGCTTGCCCTGGCAGTGGTAGGTTCCATCTCCTAGGTTATGGGTTGGTATTTTCGCTGTCAAATGACATGTCAAAAAAACGGACTTCCTGCATAACTCTGCTTCGGCGACAAGAACCCCGTATACCTCCGCTGTCATCGTAAGATGTTCTAGACAGCCATTGAGTGTAGGAATCTTTGAAAATTGACTTAGAGAATCCCTAGTTATCTGTTGTGCACTCTCTACTACTGGTAGATAACCAATTTGCAAGTCATCCATGAAATCGAGGTCGCCGGACCGGGCCAAAACTCTATAAAAAGATTCGCGCATCGCGCGTCATTCACAAGAAGCGGCTTTCTACATTTAAAGTGCATGCATGAAAATCAAGAAGTTGACATGCATTGTCATGTAAGGTTTTCATTTCGAAAGGGACTCTTATGCATATATCTGCATAACAATGCATGAACCCATCTGGAAGCAACACTGGATTCGTGATAGAGCCGCTTAAGACACCAGATCAGTTACCTCATTGCCCCACACGAGAACCTTCCATACCCCCATACACTTTTGTTTCAGCTTTTTGGCTGCTTTGTAGAACTCTTTCGTACGGATATGCATAACCTTTAAATTATTGAATCAGCGGAGATGTGTATGCTCAAAAGTGTACTACACCCTACAGATCCATCAAGATCAAAGACTTAGTACCAAGTATTGTGCTCATGACGTGGGCTTTTCCTTCGTAAGCCTATGGCCCGCTTTGCAATCGAGCATCTCAATTCAGAGGTGCTTCTCCCAACCTGAGACAATCAGCCTCATGCGCATGAAAACAATAGCAGTCACCCGCTATTGTAAGTACCATGGATATGCGTTCGATCTTTTGAAAATTTCCAGACAAACTTGAAGTTCTTCAAAGAAAGCACTTAGCATTAGGACCATCATGTGCTGTTTATAGATGTTGTATCATTTTAACGCCAATGCAACAGATTATCTGGGCCTTCTGTAACACTTGGCCTTCCTGGGATTTTAGAGTCACCAACTTCGAGCGAATGCAAACGCTAATTCGCTTACCGAGTACCTAAGTTTGCTCCCACTCGCTAACCACAAGAGGATCTGCTAGTGAGACTCATGAACCACCGTAATGGAACGCTAGACAACTAATCTATTCGGGTGACTTAGCTTTGAGACATCCACCAAACACCTAGTTATGATTAGTCCCCGTTTCATAATCCAGTGCATGGCTGTCACAGTTGTGCCGTATGTTTGAATAATAACTATGTCACTTATTCGGTTAAAATATGTGTGGTCACAAAGCCTGTTGTCTGTAGAAGCCCGCATAAACGCTGGCTTAGGTTTGCTGTTTGAGGGACGCGAATATAATTAGTGTAAGACGGAAGTTTAGCAACCTTTAGCCACCTTGAGTGGCGCATGTACCTTCAAAGAACATCTCTATTTTCATGCCAGGCACGCTTTCTACAGTAAGGGGTCTACACTAGCCAAGGCAATTGGACTAGAGGCAAGAGTGCATATCAAAGGGGTTGATTGAACTTTATTCTCTGGACACGGAAGAAAATCTATTAGCTCAGAGGCATGCATGCACCTTGCAAAGTCGTATAAGTCTCGTATCTCGTAAATTATGTGGCAAGCAGGAATGTTGCATCACACGTCTTGAGACAGAGCTCAGATCCGATGTTGAGTTTCTGCAAGCGTAGAAATTTAATCGAGCGGATTTATCCAAGTTTGTTGAAGTTCGCTTCGGCATGATGAAATAGGTATCAGATAAAGTTCTGCCTCCGAAATTATACAGTTCAAGGAAAAACCAAAAGTACAAATACGCTAGTAGACGTAAGCCCAAAAGTTGCGGAGTTTCTTGGTGGGGTACGATTATTAATGTTACTAATCCTGGAAAAGTTTGAGACTTTGACAGTATGTGACACTCAAAGCCTTGAATCCATCTTCAGGCTGGGAACTTTATCGTGTGAGCAGCTGAAACATGGTGGCCTATTGACAAGTAACCAGTTGGTTTCGGATTGGGCTGCTAGATATCCTTCAGGTTCTCTCATATAGGTGTTCTGAAGAGTATAATGCTGTCGCATCTCCCTGTAGAGACGTTTTTATATCAACCGTTAGCTGAACTTCTCGTATTTTTCCTAGATCGAAAATCTTCTTGGTAGGAAAGATGCAGCTCTGCAACACCCAAACCTGAAGTTTACCCATCCTGTTCGTATATTCTTTACACCTGCCTTTTCTCGTCACATGGCGTTACTTGACGCCCAACATAATTTTGTTAGACGTCGACAAAGTGAGGTTGCCCAATGCTTGATATACGTCGTTAGTATTTAGAGTAGAAGCCCGCCACGGTTATAATAAATCTATCAGGCACTGTGGTACTTATAAGGCTAGTGTATAGCTCAACCTGAGCGTCTGTGCAGCTACTAGACGTAGTAATGTTATATACTGACGACGTTGCAGATTGATGTCAATAAAATATTGACTAGTTAACGACGGATATTGTTATTAATTCCCGGTAACTAGTTTTAGTTGTTTTTACACATCTTGAGCATTTTGAAAATTAAAACTCTAAGCAGAGGGCCTAGCTGATTTAGCTGAACTTCCAAAACTCAAATCATATTATTTGAAAACTGACTATATTTACTAACAGAAGCTAACGTCTTCTGTAGATATAAGCACTCAGAAAATATTTAGCGTTGAAAATAAGAGCTATGTTGGATTTATGAGTAAGATTTATGTGCTCGGCTTTAATTCAGTATATCTCCGCAAGCGCCCCAGCACTTCAAAAAAATTAGGTGACACTAGAAAAGACATAAGAAGCTCCTACGCGGTATCTGGTCCTGGATCCGGCCTGTATTATAAATTGGCCATGCAGTCCATATAATATATTTTCTCATCTGATTTTACGACGACGTAATAAGGTCAATTTAACATTTGAGGTTCTGAAAGGTCCTTCCGCATTAGGATGTCTCCACCAGTGCTAGCAAATATTAGAGAAACATATTCAGAAGAATAACCAATGTCACCCTTCAACCCAATTAAGCTGAATCCTGATATTAAATTGCGTTCTCATTTATCTTATCTGTAATTTTTAGCTTATTGAGACGTTACGAAGAAACTAGTACTAGTGTCTTGCTCCACGTCCGGAAGATCTTAGTGTTACATCAAAAGGAGAGCCTCATGATTCAAAATGAACGTGAATTATGAGGCTTTAGTTATACTTATATCAGGTACATGTATGATACAGCGCTGTATTTGGGGTTAGGCCCTTTTTAACAAATAGACTTAGGCCTGAGGTGACGCCTTCCTAAGATGGACCTGATCAGTACATCAATTATATTCATTACGGCTGGGTAGCTTACTAGCAAGGATACGTTGGTTGTTACTAAAAGACGAGAGCACGGAATGACAGAGTGACAGAATGGCATAATGTGGCTCTGAGAGGCCTCTTGTTTGAGGACCAGCTAAACCTACGTACCTTCTGCACTGCTTAATAACGAAAGCTACCGAACATGTACATCAATATAGGGTTAGAAATGACATGAGAAAGATAGGGTACAACGATGCAGACTGGAAGGCGTTGAATGATTACTCCTAAAGATAGTTGCCAAACTACACTCAACTCAACGTATCGAGTTCATATGGTGTACCTGGTGGGAATCAGCGGAAACATAAGGTTCAGCGTGTCCTAAGTTAAGTTGCAAGTGTCAGGATCAGAATAAAAACTACATCATCTCGTATTCCATAATTATAGTAAACATACATTCCTCATTGGTCTAGAAAACTTCTTTAACGGGAAGTAGCGTGAACTTTTTGGAAAGCACCTTTAGCTTGTTGTTTTGAAACTTTAGCACCACCGGCAGCAGCTAATTTAGCTTTTTCGGCTTTTCTGGCAGCTTTGTCAGCTTTCTTCTTTTCTTTGTCAGCCTTGATAGCAGCTTCTCTTTGGGCTTTTCTAGCTTCTGGCTTTTGAGCACGTCTTTCTTTGATCAATTCTAAAGAAGCACCAACAATGGCTCTTTGAGCTTTGACGGTCTTTCTTGAACGCTTCTTGGCAACTTCTTCAGTGATACCTTTCTTGTGGTGACGTCTGTATAAGACAGTCCAAGAAATTCTTCTTGGGTTCTTTCTTTGGTGGAATAAAGAAGCAGATTTTGAGTTTTGGAATCTGAAAATCTTGGAGTCACCACGGACGAATAGGGTACCTCTACCTGGGTAGATCTTTGAACCAGAGAATGAATCAACTTCAACCTTCATTGTGCTGTTGCATTTGTTAGTAACATGTTCTCTGATATATGGAAAAATTTGGTACCAAGACTTGTGTAGAATAGTTGAGTCTCTGAAGAAGTAGGAGCACTAGTTCAATATGGGCTTCTGGTTGACAATAATGTGTTATAAGAGCTTCAAGGATACTTCTGATATTGTTTGTGGTGTATTGTGGATCGTTTGACCGTGTCTTCTTTATGTAAAATAACTTGACTTTAAATGGACAACTCAACTGATAATAAAAGGACACTTTGATGGACTTATTCTTTCTTCTTCATACAATCATGACATTGTTCCTCTCCTGACACTATTCTACCTCATCTTTATGGTACCCTCACGGAAACGTACTTTGTTTGTTGTGTTCTGCTAGACCTAGTTGGAGTGTGTCAAGATTGTGATTTTTCATTTGTAAATTTGGAGCAGAGTATGAAAAAAAAGTGGAAACATCCGAACACCAAACACTGCGTTGGCCGCGATTTCTTTTGTGACTGCCGTTTTCTTCTGTGCGCGGCTTTGGAAACCAGAAAAGTGTTGCCCCGTCCAAAATTAGTTAGGAACACCTGGACACCAGACTCCATCACCATTTACTGAAAAATTATCCAGAGGCCTCTCTTAATTATTCACTTTCACTCTTCTCTTATCACCAAGACCGGAGTGTTTTAATACATACAAATCGCAGAGATGGTCAGTATAGTCTACAGCAGGCTACAGGGACTAGTCTGAGCTGCTCTGCGGAGCATAAGGACTCGTCTCCACTAGCTAGTGATGGCTTCCTAGAGCATCATACTAACATTTCCACAGGCCCCAAAATCAAAGAACCAAGAAAACATCAACCAAAAGCTAGGTTTAGCCATTAAATCTGGTAAATACACCTTAGGTTACAAATCCGTTGTCAAGTCTCTAAGACAAGGTAAGGCTAAGCTAATCATCGTTGCTGCCAACACCCCAGTCTTGAGAAAGTCTGAATTGGAATACTACGCCATGTTGTCCAAGACCAACGTCCACTACTTCAACGGTGGTAACAACGAATTAGGTACCGCTTGTGGTAAATTATTCAGAGTTGGTGTTTTAGCTATCTTAGATGCTGGTGACTCCGATATCTTGACCGCTACCCAAGCTTAAATTTTTTAATCCATAGTGTGCTTGTAATATAGATTCTTCTATGCTTTAATGATTGTAGATCTGACAATACGGCTTTCACTACGGATTTGATTCATGAGCCTTTAGTTCTGCTCTAAGATCTAACGGTAATGACCTCCGTCTTTGGCTTCAGCCGGTTATCAACATGCTCTTAGATGAGCATGAATGTGTGTCCCTCTTGAATCGTATGGCGTACTCGTTGCCCGCTACAAGAGCATAAACGTGAAATAATCCGATCTGACTGCATTTCAGCACCTATGCTGCACACCGAAATGGCACCAGTGGCTGCATATCGCTGTGTCTGATGGTCCTTCAAGTTCATATTCGCTTATTGTTAAAGTTTCCAGTTGTCTGATGAGCTGCAAAAATAAAAAATACATCATAAACGCATAGAAAAAATGGCTTTATAAAAAGCATCAATTTTCCTCATCGCTTGATTTCTGAATACGCTGTAAAGAGCCATACAAACTCGTTAGATCTACAAGATGCTTTCCGATGCTGCGGCTAACGCCATCATGTATGTCACTTACGCTGTGATGCTTGTCAGTGGTGTCGCTATTGGTTGGGCTTACAAGGACAAGACCACCTTTTTGTCTGCTAACGGGACCCAAAGAGGAATTCCACTGGCTCTGAACTTTGTTGCCTCAGGTACGTATCCATTTGTCGCCCTTTGATTCCAAAGAAACTCCAAACGTTGGTTCAGTGTTTCCATTTATGTGCCTACTTACTCATTCTTCCCCATACACTTCAGGTGAAGTCATATTTCAGCAAACAAAGTATCTAACGGGTGCCTTTACATCGTATTGGCTGAGATCATACCGTTCTGAACTCGATCAAGGTAGTGCTTGCGTGAGGACCTGACACTTTGTCTTTTCTGGAAATCGATGGATCTGAAAGTGGCATATTGTGTACTGCGTGGGGTTCAATAACTCCAAAGATGTATTATCGCTACTTCAGACTCCCCAAATGTCGCACATACTAACTTTCACACAGGTTGTGGTTGTGGTGTTTTGGCTACTTACCCACAAGTTGCTAACATTGCTGGTTTGCAAGGTGTTATTGTCTATGCCCTTTCTGGTGGGTTACCAATGCTTTTATTCAGTTTCCTAGGTCCAAAGATCCGTAAACAGTGTCCAGATGGGTTCGTCCTAACCGAATGGGTCTTTCAGCGTTATGGTAAGATCACTGGGTTATATTTGAGTGCCTGCACTATCTTGACCTTGTTCTTGTTCATGGTGTCTGAAGTTGCCAGTGTCAACTTTGCCATTAACACTTTGACAGGTTTAGATGCTTTACCTGCTGTCATTGTCCAATGTGCTGTCACTACAATTTACACATCCATTGGTGGGTTCAAAATCTCATTCATCACTGATTCCTTACAAGCTTCATTTGTTATCTTGCTAGTTATCATCGTCACTGGTGCCTTTGGTGCTTACGCTAAGATTGATACCGATATGATTTCTCAATCAGGTTTACTGGAAGGCAGCAAATTGGGTTGGCAATTAGTCTATATCCTACCTATGGCTATCTTCACCAATGATTTATTCATGTCTGGTTTCTGGTTAAGAACATTTGCTTCAAGATCCAACAAGGATCTATGGGTTGGTTGTTCCATTGCCGCTGTGTTATTGACCATCTTTGCTACCATCGTTGGTGTAACTGGTCTGATCGCTGTTTGGGGTAACTATGTCGCTATTGGTGACGCCTCTGCCTCTTACTCACTTTACATTGTTTTGGCTACCTTCCCTAACTGGGCCATTGCCTTCACTTTGATCTTTATCGTTGTGATCTCCACTTGTACTTTGGACTCCTTACAATCAGCTTTGACATCTACTATCTCCAACGATATCTTCAGAAACAAGATCAAGATTCTATACTGCCGTATCATTGTTGTGCTGTTGATCGTCCCAGTTGTTGTCATTGGTATCAAAGTCGCTGATGATATTCTACAGATCTACTTCATCGTTGACATGCTATCTGCTGCCGTTGTCCCAGTGATCCTACTAGGTCTAAACAAGAACTTCTGGTTCCTGAAAGGCTACGAAGTCATTAGTGGTGGTGTTGGTGGCTTACTGTCCGTCTTCATCTTCGGTACAGCTTACTACGGTTCTGCTAAGGAAGGTGGTAAGTTAGTCTTGATCTGGAACGGTATCTATGGTAATGATTGGGGTCCATTCGGTGCCTTTGTCGTTGCTCCGTTTGGTGGGTTGGTCTTCGCTGGTATCGTCTTGGGTATCAGATTGGCTGCGCTGAAAGTGCACTCCCGTGTCACTGGCACTCCATTCACTGCTCTGGATAAACCTGCACCAAGAGAAGATCAATTGTTCAACGAGCCAAGTGATAACTACGTTGACATCGAGGTTGAATCGACCGAGGGCTCCAAGTCCAAGGCTTGAAAACAAGCTCCAAACAATACCTACACTGTACCTTAATTATTAATACTACAACTCTGATTTTAACAACTCCTGTAACTAAATTATTCACTTTTTGTTTATGTCTCGGTGTTAACTGTGGAGCTCGGATATAACTCGAATTGGTGCTGACTAACCGTTTCTTTTTTTGCAACACTACGTAGAAACTAGTAGAAAAGAAAAAAAATCCAGACGTTAAACAAAGAAACACTACAATCTTATAGCATCACTTGCATTTATTCCACACATAATGGGTTGGTTCTGGTCCGATAACACTGAAACTAAGAGCACTTCATCTGTGCCTGTAAGTCACTACTCTTTAGCCCTTTTTGACCCTGAGAACTATAGCACTAACACCTATATCAAGGCTAAATGTCCTGTCAATCATGGCAAACCACAACCATCAGCTGCCTGTCCAGTCAAACCAAAGAGCGAGCTTCCTGCTGTGTGTCCAATGAAGAAGACAGACACCGATGGTACCGTGCTAAACCCTTTGAACAACATGCCTGAGTTCATCTCTGCAGAGAAATTACCGGGTCAAAAACTAGACTTACCAACCGAACGTACTTTTTCCACCATTCCAAGAGGTGAAGACGAAGCTGAAGGTGTCTGGGAATACCCATCTCCACAACAGATGTTCAATGCCATGGTGAGAAAGGGTAAGGCCGAGGACATCCCTGAAGACGCTGTCGAATCAATGGTGGATGTTCATAACTTCCTAAACGAAGGTGCCTGGCAAGAAATCCTAGAGTGGGAGAAACCATACATTCAAGAAACTCAAAAACAACCAAGACTAGCACAATTCACAGGTAGACCACATGACCTGTCTCCAAGGGCTAGAATGTACCTACAATTGTCCAAGGTGTTCCCTGAAACTTTCAACACTGAACCACCATTTGATAGACACGATTGGTACGTCCTAAGACCAAATTTGAACGGTGGTTGGGATCAAGTCAGATACGTTATTGACTACTATGGGGGTCCAGATGATCACCATGGCATGCCTACTTTCCACTTAGACGTTAGACCTGCTCTAGACAGCCCAATCAACGCCAAGGACCGTTTGGTGCATTGGTTAAAGCCATACTGGGACCAAGCTATGGGCAAGACCGATTAGCTTGTTGTCTCCAGTTCATATCCATTCATCATATCATTTTCATTCGGCGTTTTAAGGGTTCTTTTTTCTATATACATGTATCAACTTTGTTATGAATAATGTTTTACATCAGGCTTACA